>JAQIWA010002033.1:0-14918 GCA_034693305.1 Eueremaeus valkanovi
AGAGAGCCGAATATCAGCCAAAAAGCATTAATAGATTTTTATGGAATAAATATAAACAGTTTTAAAACTTCGAGAAAAATCAAAGAAACTATAAATAAATATAAAAATCAGAAAAACATTATTTTCTATTAGAGGCTAAAATTGTGACCAGAATTCTGATAATATTATTAATAAAAAAGAAAGAAAATTATTTAAAAATTTTATTTATTTTTAAAATCCGTTTTTAAATTAAATTATTTTCAAAACTTATGCGATTAGGAAGAGCTCAAGATTGTATTCATGGCTGAGTTAAGCTTTTAAATTGTATTGAGCCATAAATATTAATTTATGAATAACAGTGATGTGCAAGCTGGCTGATTATAAGGTTAGATTAAAATTGATAATCAAGCACTGCATTTATTCTACACTTAAAAATTGGTATATGCTGGCTAAATTTAGTTCAGAATTAAATTGTTCCAGTTAAACTTGAATATAATAAGCGCGTTTAATCGCTTAAAGTTTAATTATAATCTAGCTTGATTAAAAATTTGTTTTAATGAATTTAATTTGTATTGGTTTAGAACTTATTGATTATTTTGTTGTATTTTTATATGCGAGCTAATAAGACCTTGCACATACAATGCAAGCTTATTTTTCTAATGACTAAACAGGATAGTTATATAAATTAACTTTGGAAAGCGTGATATGAAAATGTATTTCCTGTTATTCACTCTATATTTTCAATCTATTTAATGAAAATTTGTTCGCAATTTCTTTTTTTAATTTTTATATAAATATTTTCTGACACTTAATGTCTGTTTGCGGGCATTTAGTTATAATTTTTAATATTTATTGTGCAGACGGTTAGACAGTTAGACAAATATTAGTAACGCTTATTAAACGTTATGTAATAATAATTTCTTCTGAACATATTTGATATCAGTGTCATTTGTACGAAGGAATCATTTTTGAGAAATAAAAAGATTATTTCGTTTCAATCAAAAATTGAAAGTTTTTTCTTTATTTTTTTTCTCTTCTCTTATCAATTAAATTCTTTGCCATTCGTTAGAAATAAAAAAACTATTTTTTTCAGATAAAAACATATAAACTCTACTAAAGTATATATAAGTCTATAAGAGATGTGTATATTCTCTATACAACTCGAAAGCGGTTTTGTTTCATAGCTAAGGCTTTTTTTGGTTTTTATTTTGAAGTTAAGTTAAATTCTCATTAAAAATATGGTCACGTAATCGACTTTTTGCCAAAAACAAGATATTAAAAATTGTTTTCAGATATTTTCTTATTTCACTTAATATTGTACTTTAAAGAGAAGTTTTATTTCAGATTATTTGAACAAAATTATTAAATCTCTATATTTTAGAGCGAATTCTATAGAAAAGCGAACAAAACTAAAATATATTTTATCTGAATATAAAACTGATGTAAATAAATATGTTTTCGATTTGATTCCAGGTTTTTGTTGTTAAATAGTATTTTCGACTAAAAACATAAAATATTATCAAAAAGTCTGATAAAAGCTATAAAATATAAATTTAGCTCAGATGACAATAAGCAAGAATATTCAATATACTAATCATATGGAAGAAGAATGAATTTATGAATGATACAGGGTGATTAAAATATTAGCACATTGACGCATAAAGCTCAGGGTACCCTTTAATATAATAGCACTCTTGTTGGTCATCCCTGTGATACCAGTCCAATATGTAATTATATAATCAAAACAAAACAAATTCAGCAAAAATTATAATAAATATAGAAAAGAATAAATAAGAAGAGAATAAGTTTGGAAATTGCAGTCCATATGAGAGAGAATTCTTATCCGATATTCTGCATGAGATATAAATTACATTATATTTGATTTGAATTTAGAAACCATTTAATTTGATTGCAGGCCATTTATTTTCGGTGCCAATTATGGTTAAGAAAAAATAAATATAAACTTTATTTTAACTCTCTTATACGCATCTCATATCTGAAATGTCTTAAATCTTCCTTTCAATTCAATGTCTAATTAAATCATTAAAAAACAAGTTTTATATATCAGCAGAAAAAAAGTGTACAAAAAAATCATTGAATAAAATCAGTTCAAACTTAAAGATTAAGTAAAAGCAAATCAGAAAAAGACTAAAAACTAAATTAATATATTATTTATATATAAATTAGAGATAAATATGATTTTAATTAAAGGCAATGACGAAGAAAAAAGTCAAACATTCAGTCATTAAATATAATTTTCTTATGATATATAACAGAATATCTGTCTATAGATTCTGTTTATGACTCCCTATATGTCTGTTATGTCTATCTCTGCTCTTAAATGATTTCAATTAAAGTATTAAAGTTTATAACACTTTACTCTGTATTGCAGACGATATAAACAGAATTTTTGGCATATTTTTTGTTTGCTATCAAATCGGAAAATAATTTAAAATATTTATCTGTTTTACTCTTTTTTTGCTGTTCTTCAGAGCTCTTCACTCACTTATGACTTGAACTTAAGAAATATATTTGTGATAAGAATTTTGAAGATTTTCTGCAGAAAAAGGGATAGTATTTAATATGAAAAATAAAATTAAAGTTTTAAAATATAATTTATCAAAAAAAAGTATGAATTTTCATAGAATTTTTGCCGAAAAAGAGAAATAATTTTAAAATAGTCTCCAAAAAACATATGCATCAAAAAGCGATTAAAAATTTAGCGAAAATCTTGTTTTTATAGAAACCATAAAATTGTTTTTCAGAAATATATGGATGAATAAAATTAATGCCAGATTTCGTGCATATTATAGCATAAAATCTTGTTTTTTATGTCAAAGCAATTAAATTATTATATAATAAACAGAAAAACTGTTAAAACAATTTTCAGACTGAAAAGTGCAAAGAAATTAGTGTCGGCTTTAAGAGAGTGAGAGAGAAGAGAGAGAAAAGTTAATGAATGAATGAAAACTAACCTTTCCATAAATTTTAATTCTGCTGCACACAATTTTTTTCCAGCGTTTGTCTAATGAAAAGAAGGCGAAAATTAATTCTGATTCACACACAAAGAATAGAGAGCTGTATAGAGGACTAGGATTGGTATGAGAAGAGTGAGCGCCAAAAAAAAGTTAATCATTCAGTCATTCAGATCATTCAGACACTCGGCATAACATTGAGAAAAATTGAATCTCTCTCTGAGCGCACATTACATCGGGTAGTCATGCAGTCAGAGTGCGACTAATCTTTATTAACTTACAGTTCCTTACAATTAGTATATCAGCTAAAAAGCGTATGGATGAGAAAGTTTTCTCCTTGTGCTACTATTTATGCACATCCAAGCACTTTCTTCATCCCATTCCTCTCTTGCTATGCAATTGCAGTGAAATTTTTTTGCTCACAAGTCAGCTCTTCTGAGCCTTCACTCGTCTATCCATTCTATCCAATGCTTAATCTAATACTACATTAGAGTTGAAAATCACATGCAATCAAATGAGAGAATAAAAGATTGAATGAATGAATGCTCTTCTAATACAATACCGGAATTAACTACCGATGATTACTATAGCTATTTAGCTCTTCTATTCTCTGACATACCTAATATACCTTGGCTTTCATGCCAGTTAATGGATAGCACAGAGAGTTTAAAAGTCACTAAACATCACATTTCTATTCAATTATTGATTCCTATAATTAATTCCAAACTATTATTCAACGAATTTCTTATTCATGGATATGATCTCACAATCCCTCTGATATCTAATTTGAGGGAACCATACCCTTAATACAATGTACCCTGAGTTGCTAAGACTGGGGACTCGGGCTTAAAGGGGTAGAGCTCTCGAAATGATTTGCTTTATAGAGAGGATTCATTCGGATTCTAACGATTATTATGGGATTTCGCTATTCTATGAGTTAGATCATTGATCCTTTCGACCTCCCTGGCCATATCGGAATACTGATACATTAATGCACACTTGGCGATACACCGATAGCCTCCCTTTCCCTCTCTGTATGTGTTCATTACATAATATTAAAGATTATATATATTCTCGATTCAGCGCCAGTGCATCCAAAATGTGATACCCAGATCACGCACAGCCCCTAAACTGTGTTATTCCTAATGTTATTCTACTTTCCTTTTATGCCATTTATACACCGATACAATCAGCGTATGTAGCAATTGATCGCTATTTCTTGTCTTGTTTTTTATTAAATTTTATTGTCTGCACATAAAAACACACCGAATCTATATACTCCTCAATTACCGAAAGCGGAGTTAAAAAACTTATCAATCTATTACAAAGAATTTATACCCGGCTATAATTTTTAGCAAATATTTTTTGCTTTGTATTTTCAATTGATATCTTTATAACGAAAAATAGCTATAAATAAAAAATTACTTCAAAAATAGCTGAAAAAACAATAATAAAAAATTATGACTAAAAATAAATATCTCTCAGATTTTTATATCAAAAAGCATTGTATGAAAGAGTGTATAACAAAAAATATATTTATTAAATGCAATTACAGTTTTTGATATCTTTTTCTGACATTTCTTTTCTTCTTTGATGTCATTTCCAAAGTGTAAGCGAATGTCTGAGAAATATATATAAAATTGCATTAAATGTGTAAATGTTTTGTTCGTGTTTTGCCATTCGAAAGGGCATTATATAGTATCAGTCCCTTTGTCTGCCCGACTCCTATGGGTATCATTAGCTCTCTCTCTCTCACTCTTTCTTATAGTTGTTTTTTCACTTACTTTTCTGATGAGAATAGAGGAGAGAATAGGGCACTGAGAGTAAGATCACGCCTTCACCCGAACCAAAATATGGTTGAATTACTCGAAAGAGAATACGAATCAGAAATACTTTTTTTCACTTATTTTTCTGTTTTTGTTATCTATCTATCAGTTACTCAATGTGTTTGTCTCTCTGGTGTGAGAATTGGAGGTTTATATCTATATGTATGTACAGTATGTGTGCAGTCATTCCCTACTCTATCAATGCCTTCTTCTTCATCACCAGTTGTTACCGATGTTCTTGATATCTGCTATAGATATGAGCTATGCTTTTATGCCTTTCCTATGCTTTTATGTCTTTCCTATGCTTTTATGCCTTTCCTATGCTTTTATGCCTTTCCAATGCTTACACTCTTTTTGTTGGAATAATAAGAGAACACTTACTGTATATGAAACTTGTATTAGAGGAGAGACAACACAAAACACGATAACTTTTAATCAATATTTTCTATTCACTCACGAAAATACATCTTTGCGTGTCTTATATAAAATTATGTAATATTTTCTTTTAAACTCTTTATATCTTTTTATTAGAAAATATTTTTATACAAATTTTATTGTATTTTTTAAATGAATTATAAGAAAAATATTTTCTGTTAATAATGTTTGGCAGAGAGTAAACGATTTTATTATATATTGACTGCAAATCAATAGAAAGACTGATATCTTCATTAGTGAACGCTTTACGTATTGAGTGTAAGTAATAATGCATTGTATTGTAAGACCAAGTAATCGCATGAATGCTCGCAATAATAAATATATGACAGAAGACATACACATAGACTGACAAAAAATAACAACAATAATAATGACAATAATAATGACAATAATAATAATACTTTTGTTTGTCTGCTATTAGCCAAAAGTGATCACAAGAATTAGCTATTAATCTAAATTATGTTTTGTCCTTCACTGCATTCATTCATCCAGTCATTTAACTCTATTCATACAAAATTTAGTATCCTGCTAATTTATTGATTTCAAAATTAGCTGGAAAAATACCACAACTTGTCTGCTTGCTTATTGATATCCAAGCTGTCGCTAGTCTTAGCCAATAATAAGGGTATAACTAATGAAAACCAAAGCAATTCTGATATTCTTGAGAGAAATCCAGTTTCCTATTAGTTATGCCCTTATTGTCGCCCACTAGTGCTGAATACTAAACAGGATCAATTTATATGATGTGGTTTCTTTACCCTTCTCTTTAAATTCTTTATCTGAGATAAAAATAATAAAACTATTTATTTATTTATTTTTATTTCTTTTTGTCTGAATTAATAAGTACTGAAACTATAAAGCATTAAAAGTTCAGAATTTCCGCAAAATATTTATTTTAAACGCTTTTAATAAATATATTTGAATATTAATAAAGAGAATAAGAAATAACAAAACAATTTTCACATAGCCTTGCGTTCAGGGCTAACACACAATAGAAAACAAATAAGAAAATATCAATCTTTAGCACAGATGAGTTTAATTTAATACAAGAATATAATACAATAGAAAAGGAATAATAATTTGTATAATTCTTATCTGTATTTTACATATTAAACACATTTCAAGTACTCTATAACTAACTGTATATGCAGTTCAGAAAACGGTTTATATAAATCAAAAAATAAAATAAAATAAAATCCCAGGAAATAAAAATCGTATTCAAACTAATGGTTAGTATCATATGATTAAACATAAGGAGTGCGAGCAATGATATACAGAATTATTCTTAAATGTACCTCAGCTTATATTTTTAGAAACTTATATAAAACATATATTTCTTTCAAATACTTTTTGGTTATCTTTAATGTGTTTCTAATGATTATTCTTCAGTCAAATATTTTGCATAATTATTCAATACAGACAGTTCTCATATGCAGTATTGTTGAGCAGGTTTTGGCTTTCAATCTGAGTGTGTGTTTGGGAAACAAAAATTGATTTATATCTGAAGCCATGAGATCTGAGAAACTCTATGAGAATTATTCGGCAAAACATTTAACGCATTGCAAGAAAATAAATATTTTCTCGTATTTAAAGCCAAAGAATTTTGTTTTTCTAATCTGTATAACAAATTTTGTTATGTATACTATGTGTGACTGAAAGAGAGACACAAATATTTTCGTCTCATTCTTATGAAAAACATTTAATGTTTTGCGTGTTATATAAAAATATAAAAAAAATATTATTTTTAAACTTCAAACAAAAGCCTAATTTAATCGACTATTTATATAACGAGCTGACAGTTTAAGAGTTGGTTTACAGCGAGAAAAAAATTATGTTTATATACAAAGGGAATAATTTTTATGTATACACCGGATATAGCTTTTTGCCACTAAATAATTGAATATATTATAAATAATATTTAATAAGACATAAGCATTACATACTTAAACACATGTATGCACTCACACACACACATAGAGACAGGACTGAGACACATAACAGTGTCATTAAAATATAAAATTAATTTAAATAATTTAGAAAAACAACTATTTGTTAGGTCTGTAGAAATATGCAAAGCGTTTGCTCTACTCTAATGGTATGCATATAAATGGGTAGAAATTAAAGCGCTATTAAAGCGTTTATTTTCGCTTTCAATCATCAGAATTGTTGAGAGAAATGAATAGAAGTTTAAGAGAGAGACTAATAATAAATATTAAGTTTCTGTCATTTCCTCTTAGCTTTGCTTTCCATATAAACAGCACCGAAAGGCATAGTATTATATTATATGAAAGGATAAAAATAAAAACTAAAACTAACAAACAATTCGTCTGAAAAGCCAATGAGTTATATTATAAAAATGCTTTTAGCGATAAAGAGACAGAGAATGGAGAAAACAGACCAGAAGTCTATTTTTTGTAGAACAAACCGCTAATTATGGTTAAAATTAACCCTAAAAACCAGTTAGTATTTTCGGCTCTATGTTTGTAATCTAAAACAACACATATTGTGTGCATAAAAATCATTTTCTATTCAAATCCATTCTCTTTATGTATACATAAGGATAGACTGAACACTAATTTTAGGTCTGGAGCTGAGAGTTTGTTCTCCTCTTCAGGTCTCTCTCCCTCCCTCTCCCTCTCCTACCTTTCAATTATTGGCCTAAACTGTTCGGTTCAGTTAATACGGTTGAGTAAATATTCTCATTAGTGAAAAACTAAATTCAGGTCTTTTTCCTCTCTCTACCGGTGCTCTGATGATGATTTGTGTTGCATAAATACATTACTCAAATACTCATATCATTTGTCTTAAATAGTCATTTAAATAAATATTGCATATAATGTGTATAATATGTATGACTACTACTGTTATGCATATTATATTATATAACGTTTCGATAAGTTTTACTTTACATTTCATTTCTATTACTCTTTATTAGTAATATTAATGCTATTATTTGTATTAATCTCTAATAAAGGAATTATTTATTCGCGTATAAAACCATTAGCACTGAATCTACAGATCATATATTATGAATACAATATTGGATTTTCAATCACAATCGCAATTGCATTATATTCTTATATTTAACGCATATCGTTGTAATACCAGGGTTGAACAGACAAGGTAGCCCTGGTATCAATAATTTAATAACCTTTCTTATATTTGAAAAATAGTTATATTAGTTTGTATTTTATTAATAATTGAGTACAAAATATATACAAGTCAAAATAGAAATATCATCAATGTTAGCTTGCTCATTTTTAATTTAATTTAAAATATTCACAATTATATTAACTCAAAAATATATCTTTACTTGTATCTTCAACAATTCCTTCCATCAGGATAATTAATTCACTTTCCTAATTGATCCTGTATAATATTAAAACATATTACATATATTGTATGTTTGATACCATACCATCTGCTCAGTCCATATCTGGACATCTCTGACTGTACGGTAAAGTTCATGAAAACGTTTCTATCAATTAATTTAATGCTTATATAATGAAAGCCAAAAAAAGGAGAGAAATAACGAGAAATAAAAATAAAACAACGAAATAATACATTTAATGAATATTAAACTATTCTTGAAAAATGATCAAATCGTGAACAGATAGAAAAATGACTGAAACGGAAGAAAAAATACAGAAAAAAAATAATTTTCAGGAAAAAAAAGTTAAATACTTTTGAATAGCATTATATGATATAATAGTATTTAAATAGAGAACAGAGAATACAATTTCGGCTATAATAGAGTTAATCACTTGAATGCTATCATTAATTCTTATGTTATTTATATATAAAATGTATATATTTTTTATTTCTCGTCTAAAATAAAATGCAAACCATATATCATATCTCAGTCAACCATCAAAAATGGAAAAAACAAAGCACCGGTGCTTTTAGGCTGAAAATAAAGTAACGGTTCCTCGACTTATCGATTATTAAACAGCATTGTTAAGTGGAATGACTCAACTCATTTAAAAATATAAGGCTTTCATATATAATGCCATAATTTAATGAATATCTCATCTAATCTATGAAATAAAATGCCCAAAAATAAACTGTGAATTATATTCTTTCTATACTATCATTAAATTAATAACTAATTGGTTTAGTTGTATAGAGACTGATGCGATACTCCGACTATAGGCTGTCTGTCTGCCTGTCCTCTGTATTAGAGGCATAATTCTCTTAAGGGTGTCCTTAATGGGTGTTTCGCACAATGATGTTATGCTATGAAATATTAATTTCATTGCAAACATAAAACCCCAAAAATTCTGTTTAAATACAAGAATAAAAATAAAAGAGTACTCAATAGTATTGGTTTCTATAATCACTACATATTCTGTAATAACTTATTATACGAATCCAATCCATCTGTTAGTCAGAAATATTTAGGTCTGAATACAGTAATTATAATCAAATAAATTAAAAAAAAGTATAGAATTAAAACAATTCTGTAGTAATGTATGCTTTCTGTGTCGCTATCTTTCATTCTGTGCCTATTTTTGGTCTAATTTTTCTCTAAAAATTAGTATTCATATAATATTAGTGTTTTATGTGACTCATGTGTATCAGTGAAAGGGCAAGGAATCAAATGAAATAATATTCATAACAGATATACTGTACTAATAGAAGAGAAAAATGCAAAAATACATATTATATTATAATATAATATAATTTCCATTTGCTTTCTATTAGTCTTATTATGCAAATAGTGTCAGAAATATTCTATAAGACGGCAAACATTTATACCTTTATTTCAGAGAAATATTATTATTATTACATCTGATTCACTCAATTCTGTTCTCTTGGGTCTACACACACAGTCTGTTTGATTATTATTATCCATTTAGTCTAAAATATATAATATGCACACATTATCAACATAATAGTTCCTGATTATTTAAGTAAATCTGCCCGTACAATTTGCTTAAATGATAAATCTGTTATAATTTATTAAACTCCCAAGTTCAAGCTAAACTAGGATAAATGATTGCGAGCCTGGTCATAGATATGCGGATATTATGAAACAGAATATAATTATTTTTATTTATATTAAACAAAATTCGGCGAAATGTCAATTAAAACCAGATTTATGGCAAAAGTCCTGAATATAATAATCTCTATTAAAATATTACTAATGAATAAATGGTATGAATTTGTGTTAAGAGTTTCCAGAATTTATCTTTTCATATAAAATATATTTATTATAATATTATTATAATTATAACAAAACACAAATAAATATCATTTATATACAGAATATTAGAATAAATTAATTTTTCATTTTGTTTGTCGAAAATAACGATCTGTGACAGCACATATCCAGACACAAAATATTAGTTGAATTAAATACTGAATAATATTATTTTCAATTCAATAAACAAATAAGAGTTTAGAAAAAAAATAATATGAAAAGAGAAATAACAGAAAAAATAATTATTTATTTCTATATTTTTAGTTCTGCTTTCGTATACTTTTTTCCTCATTTATAATGAAGAATAAAAATAGTATTGATTTTTATATTCTGTTCACTACTGAAAAATTAGTTCAATAGAAAGCAAAAAAAAACTTTCAGTTATTTTTCAATTTAATTAATTGGATAGAAAACTGAGTCATATATTATATAAAAATCATAGGATGGGGACAATTGGCTAAAAACTATACTGTACTGACATTTATATCTTTCTAAATGTTAAATGTGATTCACAAATGGTTTTGATATCAAAGAAATAAATGGAAAAAATAATAAAAGAAAAAAGAGAAGAAAAATATAAAAATAATAATAACTTTAAAACACAGAGATTTAAATCGATTGAAACAGAAAGAAGAGAAATAACTGGAAAAACAGACTATAAAACTGCACTCTCTTTACTCCACTTTTCTCTCAATCATATTCTTCCCAATCTATGCTATCCATACAAGTGATGCACAAATTTTTATGTCTGTGTTCTTCAGATTTATGATTGTGTTCAGTGCTATCGACTCTTCACATCTCGATTTTGCACATTATTCTTGACTTTTATGCATCACTTTTATTATTATTATTATTATTATTCTTGTTTCCGATATCATTAACGTTAACCTAAATTTTGCGATTATTTCTCTGGTTTTCTCATTAATAGTATTATCACAAATCAGTTCAGACAATCTTATTCTTATTTCTCATCTTTTTGCTTGAAATTCATATTTCATAGCCTTTTATTGTTTATCATATAATATAATACTTTCAGATAAATAGCAAAATTCAATTCAATTTTTACTTTTTTTTCTCTTCTCTCGAACTCATATATCATCTGATGTTCTTTTTATATACCTGTGCTTTGCGTATGATATTTTGCAACCATCCGTTTGGGTCACGTTTGGTCTCATTTCTAATATATTTTCGTTTCAGATGTTTCGTCAGACTATCGTATCTTTTATATTAGTTTTTTGTTTTTCGTATTGTTTTTTGTGAAATATCAGAAAATGTTTGCAGATTTTGAACTGATCTGAGTTACGGATGTGCAGGCGATATAACCCAAATAGCCTTGCGTTTTGAAATCAATTAAATACCAACTCAGTTTTATTTCTATTTGATCCTTAATGAGATAGGTTAGATTTTCTGCATAATTTGAGCCTAAAGTATGATTTTTCTGTCAAATCATATAATTATGTGAATTATATATAATTTTTATTATAATATGATTTATAAATAACTTTTTATTTTTATATATTTTTCTATTTTATTTCATTCAATATATCATTCATATAATATGAAATTCAAATTTTTTCAGTAAAATATTTTTTTTAATCAACTCTTAATTGAAATCTAATGTTTGCCATATTTTGTTCATTAATTGACATTTTCTGAACCAAATAAATCGTTTTTTGAATGAAAATTATATATATATTTAATGAATTTTTATGCAATACTTGTGAAACAAAAATCTGTTTTTGATAAGAAAACTAGTGTTCAATGGATTCGATGTTTACTTTATATTTCTGTTGAAAATTGCTTATTATATCGTTAAGTAATAAAGAGAATAGAGTTTCACATTTAAAGTCTATAATAAACTACAAACTGAAGAGAATTCTAAGAATTCTTGAAAAAAATATCTAATGATAACTGTTATCATTGGAAATGTGATCCTATCGTATGAAACCAATTCAATGCACTTCTTCTCTCCATTTCACTCCACTCTATAGATGTAGTCTTCAAACTCATGAATAGTTTTCAATTATATTCAATACATATAATGAGTTAAACAAACATTTTCCTAGAATAACAAAAATTGATCGCATTATACGATTGTCACACAAATTGAATTTCAAACTAAAATAGTGTTTCGTTTCAAAGAATTACTTAATTCTGACCGACTATATAGTGAACCAACTCAGACAACAACCTAAGTTTTCTCCCATATTTCAACTGAACAGTGCAACTATTGGACTATATTAGCAGGGTGTCTAAACAATAGAATGCCCTGATACATCTATTTAAAATGCAAATCGCTCCTTTATCCCTGATCATATTATATTTAATGTCCTTAATTTATTCTCCTCTAAAAGCCTTTATTCAAATCTGACCTTGCACATCCTACAGTATATATTTTCTAACTCTTTCTATTGTAAACTTAAATCAGAACTTGTAATGAAAAATGGCAGCAATTAATTATAATTAACAAAGGACAGTTAATAAGGGGAATATGCCAGTATAGAATGCGCTTTCAGATGGGCTTGTCTTGCCTTGGTTCTTTCTGGCAATCAAGTGTTTTTGAAGTCTAATCAAATATTTATCACTAATTTATGCATTAATTTCTCGGTAAGAGTGAGTGAGTGTTAAGACATAATTATTTTTTATGTAATTTTAAACTTAAATTATTTCTGATCTTATCTTTCGTTTGGAATGAATAGAAAATTATAATCATTTCATAAATATATCGATTATTAATTGAAGGCTTTTGAATGAAACTGATTTTTAATTATGCACTCAAATAGTTAAGTGAGTAATACATCAAATATTAATCAAAATCAGATTTATATTGAAATTATATTATGTTTGAAATCTTTACTTCTTATGAGAACTACTGTTCCCTCTGTTGTATGCTTTTTGAACAAAATATATTTAACTTTAATTCAATAATTATGAACAGAATTAAAATTAAAATAAAGCAAAAATATCTATCCCTGGTCTAGAATAAGTTCATGATAAGAAAATAATTGATTCCGGCTATGTATACGTATTGATAGAACTCGTAATTATTCATTGGAAACAAATCCAAACAATAGAAACCGATCTCAGGTCCGGACAAACGCTCAATAAATAACTGAATTTTCAATCTATGCTTAAATGAAAGCGGATTTTGATTCAGATATGAGTATAGCAACGAATATGGCTTATGTGCGGCCGAACTGATCCAAGTGCTCATCACATTCGCGTATATAGTTATACTAAAACAGAAAACAATGGTTATAGCCATGGTAGATCTGCCGAAGAGCGATGTATCTTCATCATGCACAAAATACAGAAACATTTCTAAGCCCGGGGTCGAAGTGTAGTATATTATAAATATAATCCAACCATAAAATCCATTCAAACGATGGGTTAGTAATGTTATGTAATTGTGTTCAATCATAGCCTTCATTAGTAGACAAGTATTGCTTGTCTTCAGACTTAAGAGGAGTTTTGCATTAATTTCTGTGAATTTGTACTTAAGATAAAGAGTTGAACCCAGGGTAATGCCAGACCCGACGCACATCATGCATGAGGTTTGTATGAAGAAGAACAGAAGAATAGTGTTCCACAACATTGTGTTCAGTAGTGAATAATTGGTTTGAGTGTCGAAGTATGCGATCGTTGTTAACACGAAATGTGTTAGAAATATAAAGACAGTCAACGCATAAAACGAAGGATTCATTACATAAAGTGTATAAAAGTTCAGAATTCGCGCAAATTTTCTGATATTTAAACGATTTAATGGATATTTGATTTGTTTGTATTTAATTGAGTAAATAAATGAATAAATGGTGAGATTTTTCATCAAATCTTGACAGAAAGCGACCAGGGCGATGCCAAGGCCGCTCAAAGAGAGGCAAATACAGGCCAATGATATGAGTAACGGATTGCCCAATAAATATTTGTAAACACAGAATAAGAAACGAATAGTATAGCTATCAATAAGACCTGGGATACCGAACTTCATTAGTCCCAAAACTAATGCAATTTTGGCGATACTTATCAAACATATTCTGCCTTTACTTCTATTTTCGGACTCATATTCTTCACAATTCTTCGAAATAAGTATTAATCCATTTGAGGCCAACTTTTCTATTCTTTCAAAACTGGTTTTCATTAAATTGAAATCATTTTCAGATTTCTTAAGAAATAAATTCTTAGCCGAACTTATCGAAAGTTTTTCAGCAATTATTTTCTTATTCATTGTTCGACTTCAACAGAGATGCAAAGACTCTGTCGGACTAACTGTTAAAATTATAAAAAAATATTTTTTCAATTCTTGGAATAAATATTAAATTCTTATCAAAAACAGAAAAATCAATAATTTTTTCATTAATTTAGAAAATAATTAAATAAATATTTGATTTAAAGTTATTTGAAGAAAATGTAATTAACTATTTTCTATTAGCTCTATTACCTATTTTATATTAGCTCTATTACCTATTTTATATTAGCTCTATTACCTATTTTATATTAGCT
>JAQIWA010002034.1:0-14916 GCA_034693305.1 Eueremaeus valkanovi
AGTATATAATTGAATGCAATTATTAATAAAACAAAGAATTGATTGTATTTTATCAGTCGATACATCTTATTATTATTGTAGTTATTATACAGTATTTTAAAGCAAATTCAAATACAATACTTATCAACACAATTATCAATACAAGACTTCTCAGTATTCAGTTAGAAATGATATCAAGAATAAAAATAAAGAATTTGGAACCGGTTCCTAGTAAATCAAAAAAGCTGACTTCATCATTGAGATGGATCATCTGGTACTACAGGTTCATTGGTATCACCTTTGGTGGAGTTGACATAGATGAGCAGTGTCATGTTATATACAGTTCATTCTGGAATGTTGTCGGCTATATTTCATTTGCAATTTACGCTATTCTTAATAGTGTCTCAATTTATTTGAGCCTAAATTCTGATCAATTGAATGCTATTAAGAAATTTTCGTTTCTTTCTCATTCGTTTGCTTTCTGTTTGGCAATGATGTCGACTCAGGTGATAATAAATAACTGGTATATTCAGAGAAATGGCTTTTCAATATTCCTCAACAAGGATAAGTATGAATTGAATGGTAAGACTCTAGACGTGGTAAGAATGCTCTTGAATGCTCTTGCAAGTGAACTTTCACCACATGACTAGTCAGAATATTTTAATTGTTAATAAATAGCATTTCATTTAAATGAATATTTTCATAAAACATCAGATAATAAAACCCGAGTAATATTGACAATAATTTGGTCCTTGCACATTCTTTACTCATACTCACAACTTGGATATTTATTCTTTGGAATGCGAAGCATATCCACAGCCAATATATTCAACGCTTTCATGGCTTCAATAGTGAGGACACCGATGCTCTGGCACTACATATTCCTCACATGGATTGTCTCCTTCTCTGTCAGCAAAAAGTTGAAATCATGGCGTTTAGTGTTGGAAAGGGATAAGAGGGCACAGACTGTCTACAAAATACGGATGGCTTATATTGAAACTCGATCAATGATGCAGGAGTTCGATGACAAATTGAAATGGGTCAGTTGAATTCGATGTTATTACTCGATATCTTTTTATGCATTGGTTCTCAATATATTCTGTATTTGAATCTTAAGGTCCAGATTGTGTCGAATCTATCAGCCATGACATTCTCAATGCTACAAATCTATATACTTCTTGTGGACACAGATCATAGAGAGTTGGATTACATTCGAGGAGTTCTGTTGAACATTATGATACAATCCTTGACACAATTGAACCTGAATTGCATTATAAACGGTTGGGTTTATGAAGAGTCGGACAAACTGTTGACTTGTATGGACTCAATTGATATTTCTACGCAAAACGAACAGGACTTTAGGGAAGCTCTTATTTTCATGTCTATGAGTAGAGACACATATTTTGGTTTCACAATTGGAGGGGTTATGCCATTGAGGAAATCGACTCTGTTATCAGTGAGCAATTATAATTAAAATGATATAAAAATTCAATTCAAATGTTTTATTCAATAGATTTATGGCTTTATTCTCACATATTCTGTGATTCTGTTCCAAACGGGAGCTATTGATCACAAAGCAAACAATTAATATTGGAGTCATACAGATAAGGCTGTGTTCAAATAGAAAGACCATGATGACATTTTAGTTCACACAATTATAAGGCTCAAATTTACTTTGTTATTATGCAATAATGTCAATAAGAGTATATTTTTCGCCTTTTAATCATTGAATTATTTATTTTATGAAATATTTTATTAAATTCAATATTATTTCAAAAAACTTTCTCAAATGAGACGACACTTTGTGTTTACATTTCCGGATGATTACGAAACAAAATAAAGTTGCATTTGAATACAGTTCCATTGTTTAGCATGAATGTAAATGTGCTCATTTTATCGATTGCTAGATTAAATTTGATAAGAAAACAAACAATTTGCATAAATACACACATTTTTCTGTTTGGTATTTCATTATAAATACAGTAAAATATTTTTCTTTTTCCTCGTCTGCCATAAATAAAATGAACAAGATGAAAATTCATATTGAATCGGGCCCACCAACGGCTATAAACTCGAAAGAAATAGCATTAGTATTCAAATTATTGATTTGGTACTATAGAGTTGTGGGCATTACCTTCGGTGGTCTGGATGTAAATGATGAGGGTCTTGTTAGGTACAACTCATTCTGGAATGCTTTTGGCTATTATTCCGTTATTATTCATACAATGCTTAACTGTTTGGCCACATATTTAACCATCACTTCCGAGCGATTGATTGACATTAAGAATCATTTATTCGTTTATTATTCGCTTATATTCTGTTCGATAATGATATCGATTCTGGTGTTCATAAATAACTGGTATATTCAGAAAAATGGTTATTTAATGTTCAAGAATAAGGATAAATACCATATGAAAGGTTAGGATTTTGAAATTGATGTGGTACAATTATTTGTGGATAAACTTAATGACTTATATTGATATAATTTATATATTTTTGAATTCCTTTCATATCATTCAACAGACAGAAAGACGACGAGAATTATTGGACTGATTTGGAGCTCACATATAGTGCTGCCATTCATACAACTCTCTTATGTGACCTATGGTCTGAAAAACAGATCCTTTTCCAACATCATTATCGCAACTGCATTATTTGCGATACTTTATTAAAGCCGCCGATGCTTTGGGTCTACCTGTTCATCACCTGGGTCGTCTCCTTCTCTATCAGTCAAACGTTAAAATCATGGCGTTTGCAGTTGGAAAGGGATAAGAGAGCACAAACTGTTTACAAAATACGTAAGGGTTATATAGAAACTCGGTCTTTAATGGACGAATACGATCGGAAATCTAAATGGGTCAGTTAGAAAATAAGAAACAAGCACAATCATATTATACTGTATTTTATATAATATTCTCAAATAACATATAATATTCTTAAGGTTCAAATAATCTCGACCGTCTCAGCAATAGTATTCGTAATGTTGCAAATCTATATACTGCTTGTCGGCAGACAACATAACGACTGTGAATATGTCAGAGGAATTCTGGTCTACTCAATGATACAGTCGTTCCTAATATTGAATTTTAATTGTCTTATCAATGGTTTGGTTTACGAAGAATCTGAAAAACTGTTAGCAGTTATGGATTCAATTGATATTTCAAATAGAGAACAAGGCGAACAAGATTTCAGAGAAGCTCTTATTTTCATGTCTATGAGTAGAGACACATATTTTGGTTTCACTATCGGAGGAATTATGCCATTGAGAAGATCTACTCTGTTATCAGTGAATAATTAAAACGAGAAATAAATTTAAAAATTAACTCAATTTCTATTCAATAGATTTATGGCTTTATTCTCACATATTCTGTGATTCTGTTCCAAACGGGAGCTATTGATCATAATGTGGATCATCAACATGCTAATAATACTATTTAGGTACATCTGGAAGAATTGATTTTAGTATTAGTAAATCTTCTTTGTGAACTGTATCTATCCTTGCACATTATATAGCTTGAAAATGTCACTAAAAGACACATAAATACAATTAATTGGTTTTATTCAAAGATTTTAATCAGGAGTTATAAAAATAAATTTCAGTCTTGTTTATTAATGAAACACTTTTGTAAAATACAAAAATTTCAATAAACACCCTCAACATTTTCACAGCCATTTTTAGATAACTAATTTTACCAAATAATTTGAAGCCAGGTTATATATTTATAATATATTTTGTGGGTTCAGGAAAATGGTAATCGATTTCATGAATCGTTTTTATTAAGCTTTGCATCGAATGGTTTCAAATAGATTGTTGGTATTTCATCCGGGTCACCCTTCTCTTCTGGTCCTATTCTCTCTAATTGTGGACCCACGACATCTGTCCATGCTCGTTTTACTGGGTATTGGTGAGTGTAGCATGTCACATCACAGAGATTGGTACAGGCAGCATTTTGCCCGTTAATACAGTCAACAGGTTTAGCTGATATTGATAATTAAATAAATGATCTTGTTAGTGTTGGATTATATAAATCACAGAGTTGATAAAAATATATCTTACCCTCAACTTCTTCAGCGAACGCAAAACCAAAGATAAATAATGTTAAATAAATTACAACAAAAAATGTTATCATCTTTTGAGCGATTAATGATATATAACTGATATTAATATTATTGAAAAATATAATAAAAATATTCGTCTTTTTATATGTCTTTCGATTGAGTTAAACAACAAAAAACAGCAAAACTTACTTTCATTTGGTTTCCACTTTATTTTCAAATAATTTACTTCTCTTTTATAGAATTCAATCGAGACTTTGAATCTATTCTTTGAAAAATAAATGTACAGCACATCTAAACACATATTAAATCATTTGAAATAAAGGATACGTAAGTATGCGCCGGAAGTTCATCTATGGCAGAGAGCATAGAGAAAAATGCCCAGGTTAAAATATGGTGCTGTACATGGATTGAAAAACAAAAAGTGAAGAGTTACACAATTAATACCTGTATTAATATTCCTAAAATGCAGCCCTAATTTTCATATACTCTGTACCAGCGATAGACAATAGGGGGTACAGGGGTACAGGGGTACTAGGCCCCTAGGCTGACCCCCTCTATTTTTCGATGATTTGGACGCGAACTCGAAAAAGGGGCGCTTTTTAGAGAAAAATTGATTCATTGTACCCCGTTGTCCAAAATTTGTGGCTTACCCCCCCCCCTGTCGTCAGACCCATTGCCTATCTCTGCTCTGTACACAACATGCACTGTAAATATACTTAAAGGACAGACAGGTCGGCAAACTGACAGGTGGAGGGTCGGATTTACAGGAAATTTTATCGGATTTGTATATTTGCACTCACATCCAAAAAGGACTACTTTTCCGATAAAACGATTAAACTGCAGATACCCTCTGCTTATCGATAGTATGAATTGTAGAGTAACCTTGAACATCTTCTATAGTGTTGTTCTACATCTGTATAAAGTAATGCCTGGCTAAAGTTAGCTTTACTCCAAAAGTAATGTCCCAGCTCTAGATTCAATACTAACCTGTTAACATGCAGTTTGTATACTTTGAACAAGGTCCGGTTACAAGTTTGATCTGTCTAATAGTTACCAACAATTGAGTGTGGATTGCAATGAGAATAAGTATAATACCAGTGACTATTAGAACTACAGTATAACGAATACGACGGTGCAAAATAAACCAGGGTTAAATATGATGAATTGACTGAATGCGGTATATCTACAGAGTGAGTGTGTTCAGTGACCAAGAATACTTTTGACTGATAACAAACCAGGTGAAGTTATTAGTAGGAATTGGCCAAAGATAATTGCTCTTGCCCCAAATTCGTGTTTAGCCAAAGAATTAAATTGATTTGAGCTGGAAATTTCAAAAAATGCAGGCATTAAAGACAGCTTGCTTAAATATATATATATATATATTGGGACATTACTTATAGAGCGCAGTAATAGATTATGTGGATGCAAGTGCAATTTTGAGCTAGCAGAAGTCTTTCTACTAGATTTCGAGCTATTATGACGTTCTGGTCGACTGAATATGTAAAATTGAGCCAGGCTTGAACTCAAGGACCTCCGTTACAAAATGATATTTATATTGAGGTCTGTTCACAGAATAGACAGAACATTCATGAGAGCAGAGGATGATTTTTTTGAGTAATTTGCTGCCCCCGGTGCACATTATTCACATTCAGACCCATGAGCTATACATATGTAAAGTGCATTCTATAACACTGAACCCAATATGACACCACTAATAATGTTGCTGGGTAAGATACGCGTATCTTACGTCAAATTACACTGTTCATGAGTGAAAGAATGGTTCGGTTCAGTTTAAAACTCTATAAGAAGTACAATCAGTTGCAAAAATGAATGCATGAAATAATATAATAATAATAATCAGTTTATAATTATAATGCGATTAATTTCTTGAATATTAAGCGATATTTTCTGCCGTCTCTTCACAGCGGCTATAAATAGCACTCAAATTATTGATATTGTTGTTATTGAGAAATAGATGTAAGCTTATTTTCAGAACATCCAGTTCAATTGACAATTCCAAATCATCGCTGAATTTCTGCCATTCCATAAGTTGTTCAAAAATTTCTTTATTGATTAATCTCTTCCGAAACAAATTGAATTGAGTCCACGCAAAATATATAGATAAAGCGGCCCACATATAAAAACTATTTATTAGAAGTACCCTGTGCATTTTTGGAATTATAGTCCAAAGAGCTACGCTATTTCCAACAAAGATGACAAAGTTAAAATAATTAATCGGGGCAATATATTTAGCCATCAATGATTGAAAACGTATAAATTGATTGATTGCTTGTTGAGCAGAAACAACGTCTTCGTGGGTCGGCTTTTGGGCTTCATTTGTATGGCTTTTAGTATTAATCAAATTCTTATAATTTTCAATAATCAATAAATACCTCATTTTTATCTCGTAATGAATAACTTGCAGAGACATACCCCAGCAGATCCAATGCGAACCCATAATCATCCAGCGGTACTTGAATTCAATGTTGACCTTCGTCATTTCAAATATTCTGTCCAGGTCTGTCGATCGCGTGACGATTTTATAGGAACAGCTCATAATTATTACGCATATCATAACTGCGAATATTAATCTCACATATTCTTTAAGTAGATAATCATCTTGATAATTTTTTAATTCTCTGTAAATAGTGAATATTTTTTCAGCTCTGCGTTTGACTATTAGGTATGAACTGATCAGTGCAATCGATGTTACAGTAATCGCAAGTTTATAGCAAATCATATAAATATTGTGTTCAGTATATAAAGTAAACGGAATTTGTATTAAGAAAAGGCAAAGAATAGCAAATGTAATACCAGTGAAGATATGATTAACAGCTTTATTAACACAGTTTATGCCAAATATAATAAACATATTTTCAAACATTTCAACAGATATTATATAATAAGCAAAAAACAATGAAATTCTTATTTATTCTTCAAAACTCTTGGCATACAATGATTGACAATAATTCTGTTTTCTTTCTCTCTTTTTATACGAGTCTGAGCCGGGATGATTATGATGCACTACTCAATTATAAAAGCATTGAAATATAATATGGATTAAAAATTTCGTCAGTAGTACTGAAATTACATATAAATATGAAGAAAATACAAATAATGAGTCATAAATTGGTACTAATATTCCGGTTAGTATTAAAACTATTTTTCTTAAAAACATTTTTTTATTTTAAGTTATTTGAGATAATAATGGATTTTATATCCAACCTGGATATTATCTAGGCAATCATCTTTTCATTGTGCGTCACATTCTAGGAATAGTTATATAAACGCATTTTAAATAGACAGTGGCCATGTAGAGTTGTTGTGAAATAGCCTGCTCAATTGACTTTTGTTTCAATCGTAAACTATATCGTATATTGAAATATTGAAAAGCATAGAATATAATAATATTATGTTCAAGGTCTCATTTAATTTCGGTTCAAGATCATGTTCGATTTATGTTCAAGGAACAGTTGCACTAATACTCTTATAACTGTCAAACTGTCCGAAAGCTCCCGTTTGGAAGAGTATTACAGAATATGTGAGAATAAAGCCATAAATCTATTAATAAATTAAAATTAAAATCAATTAATATTTATTTGATATTTCGTTTAATAGACATGTCTTACAGATAAAAGTGATCTTTTTCTAAGCGGAATGAGACCACCGATAGTGAAACCACATTTAATTTCTTTATTTATTAGCATAAAAATAATAGCTTCGGTCAGATCCACGTCCTTTTGTTTCGTATGCAATATGTCTATTGAGTCCATAACTGCTAACAGTTTTTCCGATTCTTCGTAAACCCAACCATTGATAATACAGTTTGCATTCAAGTGTACCATAGCTTGTATTATGAAGTATACAAATACTCCTCGAATTGAATGCAATTCTTTATGATTTTGTCCGACAATTAATAAATAGATTTCAATCATAACTGATATCATAGCGAATAGATTTGATACGATTTGAATCTGAAAATTGATAATCGCTTATGAATTACATTAAATCACTTTATGATGGGTTAGTCAGACATATAATCTCAATGATAGTTCTATGAAATAATTATTAATTACCCACTTCATTTTTTCGTCAAACTTTCTGATCATATTTCGAGTTTCAAAATAATTCTTGCGAATAATGAACACAATTTCTGCCCTCTTATCTGTTTTCAATATCTTTCTCCACGATTTCAATCGTTCACTGACGGATAGGGATATGATCCAGGTGAGGAAAGGTTGTAGCCATAACAGAGGAATTTTGATAAATGCTGTAATGACCATAACGAATATGTTCATGACACTTTTATTGCCCAAACCATATACTTCATAGATCACAAATAGATAGGGTAAGAGTACGTGTAATAACCAGATTATGCAATACGTATATCGAATCCTCGCGTCTGAAATTTTAAAATGAACCAGTTCAATGTTAATACTGATTAATAAATGTTATAACCAGAGTCCGGAAAAGCCAGCAGCCTAGCCAGACATACGAGTCCGGTGTCTCCACTACCAACAAAGGTGGTCTTAGCGAATTAACTCAATAGTAAGCAGGTTAACATTCAAACGCAGTTCAAAGATGACATTTTTTTGTGTTGGAAAAGCACTGTTTGAACTGAAACTTTCCATTTGAAACCGCAAGGTTGAATCGTGTTTGAGAGTTAATCTGCTAACTATTGAGTTGATAGTTGATGGGCTAACTCCCCCTTTGTTTGTTATGATTACACCAGACTCATATACACGTCTAGGCTGCTCTCTTTTCCGGACTGGTTATAACAAAGAAGTTAAGATCAATTTTATTTTACAACGGATTAAGAATTTCTTTAAAAATCACATTAAAAGTGAACTGTTTTTCAAACCTTTTATTTTATAATACTTTGATTGCGAGAAGATTTCGAATCCATTGAACTGAAAATACCATATATTGAGGACTACTTGCAGTGAAAGCATCAGAGAAGAGAATACAAGCGAATAGTATACTAATTGATGACTTGTTTTCTTGAATTCATGCAATCGTTCGCTGTTTATGAACATAAAAGAGTTGAAAAAACTGATTACAGTTGTAGTGATAGCAAATACATAACCCAGAACATCCCAGAATCTACTATAGGTGAAGCCATGTTGATTAATAGCCAGTCCACCAAAAGTAACCCCTTTTAACCTATAGTACCAAATCATGAATTTATGCAGAAAAACATCTGATTTCGACATTATTTCAAAATGATCAAGCTTCATTCTTTTCAAAGTAACGAGTTAATCGTAGAGATGATTTTTTACACAAAAAAATTGTGAAATTAAGTGACCAAGCAGAATAAAGCAGAATAATTCATATTTAGGACAAATAACACATCAACTGAATAATTGTTACATAATTTTTGAATTATTTAATATTTATTTACAATTCAAGTGAAAGCACCGGAGAATATAATTCTGGTTCAATTGATTGATATTACACTAAAGAGAAGTACTTTTCAAATGTTTGAGTTTGTATACAAATGTGAAAGAAATGGCGCATAAATTCAATTACTATTTTATGTGATATTTATTCTTAAATACAGAATATTCTAACAATAGAGTAGACTCTTATGAATATTATTTGAGCCACACTTTGAGCTACAAATATAATCTATTGCTTTTTGAGCATAAAATCAATTATTCTAGTTTACCCAGGGCAATATTATTTAATCAAGAAAATAATATGACAGAGTTTGAAATTAGATGTTTGACTGATTGTGTCGTTTTTGCCATTTTGTTAATCCACTTGAGCTCTAATTTCAATGAAGTTATTCAAACGTTAATAAGTCCTATAATAAACCTAAACCTCATTTATAATTAAATAAAAGTTATTAAAAATGTGCATGCTTCAGTATTTAAAAGAAGCCATTGTACTGTACATTGTAATAGAGTAAATAAAGTTGAGATAATATGCGTCTTTTTTAATTGACCTTGCACGTGTGAATATATAACTTTCGATGGTATGGCTCAAAAAATTAGGACATTATCTATTCATTTGTTTGATTGAATAACTCATCGGTTTTGTGATATTGATGTCTAATATTTGACTGAAGCACACATTCATCAGACGACATAATTCTAATGCAAATGTAGACCAAAATTGATTAATTATTTTCTTTATTGACTTAAGTCGACCAAACGTGTGGTCATATGCTTCACAGCGGATTATACAGTCACAACTTTTAGATCTTGCTTCATTTGCTTTCAATAAGTCAATTAAGCTCTGATGAATTCTTATAATTAAAATGTGAAAATAGGAGATCTACTAATTTGAGAAGAAAAACGCCCATTGGTTCAAATCTCAGGTTTTAAGTTATTGCACCTGGATTATATTAGTCGTAGTTGACGAAGCAAGCTATAAATATTATAACTGTACTGTTATTATTAAATTGCAAAAATTATGTTTAATCAACAATTCTTATGCAATCAATAGATAGTAGTTAACAAATAAGTTACCTCTACTCATATTTATGACCTTTATTATGAGAATGCATAGAATTCGGAGCAAAAGCTCAATTGTATGGCTCGAGTGAAGCATCTCTTCAGAAGAGTGTCTATAATGACGATCTCCGGTAAATCGGAGCCATTGGCGGAGTGGAGGATATTCTGGCTCAATCTGATTGTCTGGTACTATAGATTAGTTGGTATAACATTCGGTGGCATAACAGTAAATGACCAAGGCTTCACCTATAGTGTATTCTGGAATGTTTTTGGCTATATTTCGATTATAATGAACACAATGTTGAATATCTTTACGACTCATATGTATATAACATCTGAACGAGTGATTCAATTCAAACAAACGGGTCATTTATTCGTATACTATTCACTTGTGTTCTGTTCTCTAATGATTTCACTGCAAGTATTCCTCAATGTTTGGTATTTCCAGAGGAATGGACACAAAATATTCTCTCAGCATAGAAAGTACCCGGTTAAAGGTTTGCAAAGACAGCAATCAAATGCCCAGTACCATAAATAAACCTGAGCCACATTGAAATATGAATAAAATAATAATTGACTTTACTTGTCTTTTTACTACAGGTCGAAAATATCTGCTTGCTTACCGTATAACCTGGGTACTACATATATTGCTGACATTTCTCATAATATTTCATGAAATATATGGCCTCGAGTATAAGACGGGTACAAACATAATGAGAGTCTTTCTGACTGTTCTATTCAAAATACCGATGCTATGGCTACAACCTTTTTTGACCTGGTTCATCTCCATGAGCATCAGCATCAATTTAAAGTCGTGGCGATTGCAGTTGGAAACGGATAAGAGAGCCAACACTTTGTTTAGTATACGTAAACAATATGTTGAAACGCGCGATAGACTGCGCAAAATGGATAGCAAATTGAAATGGGTGAGTATTGAAATGACCATGAATATTACAATACATACCAGGATCGATAAAAAAAAGACCAGATACAAATGAATCCTGCTTCCAGATAGCAAGAATACTTAAAACTGATCCGGGATCATTATTAAACTAAAGAATCTGAACTTCCTCTAAATGACTGATACCAGGTTCAATTGAATGGCTTCTGATTAATTGAATTGAATGTCAATATCATTAGATTCAAATCGTATCGACTCTGTCGGCAATGATATCAGTTATGTTACAAATCTATATACTAATAGTCGGACAGAACAGCATTGAACTCAAGTACGTCAAAGGATTCTTCCTATACTTCCTAATACAAGCTATGGTACACTTGAGTGCGAACTGTATTATCAATGGTTGGGTTTACGAAGAATCCGATAAACTGTTAGCAGTTATGGACTCAATAGACATATCGCACACAAGAACTAAGGAAAAGGATTTAATGGAAGCGATTGTGTTTATGCTGATCAACAAAGACATGAAATGTGGTTTCACTATCGGTGGTCTCATTCCATTCAGGAAGACATCACTTCTATCTGTGAGACAGACATCATATCTATTATTACTGCAAATATTAATCAATACATTCATTGCTTTTATTTATATTCTGTTCAATAGATTTATGGCTTTATTCTCACATATTCTGTAATACTCTTCCAAACGGGAGCTTTTGAACGGTTTGACAGCTTTAAGGCTATTAACGCAACCAGTTCTTAAACAATTAACCATGTTCACATTTATTTATTCATGTTCATTAATTTTGACTTATACTGTACACTGTGTACAGTATGGTCCTATTATTTTTTGCAATAAATGCTCTCGGACATACAAACATGTAATCTATATGAATTGTTTATTAAAACTGTTCGGATGAATCATATTCTTTAAATATAACATTTTTTAATATAATATTTTATTACTTTTTAATTAAAATCAAATATGAATATAAATATTATATAACTTAGAGAGAGTGCAAGCTTGGGAATGCTCAGGGCATATTTTGAAAATATTCTCTAAATTAGAGCATGGGCACTCATTTTGGCTCTACTACCTTGTATATTCTGATTTAAGACTAAAAATTATTCACTTTAAATGAACCTTAAAACTAAACAGACAGGACAGACAACCCTGATCATTTAACTGTTATTAAATAAATTGCTTGTTAATTGTTTGCATAATTATATAATTCAAATGCATGACTTAGTAAATAACCTTGCATGTTTAAAGATGCGAGAGGGGACTGGATCTCGAACAGCTACACATAGCATAGAAAAGTAGCTTGCCAATCTAGAACTTAGGAAAAAAGCAATCAAAATGTTGAATGGCTTTTAAGTAGTTGTATCGAGTGGTTCATTTCACCCTTAATTTGTAAATTCAACGTAGGACCATCAAACTTGCAAATCTCTGCTTCAATTGAAAATGAAAATGACTTTCAATATTTATACTCGGAGTTCCATCAACTGTAAGCTGTTCTTCCTGGAGTCCGAGTTAAACAATGGGTGAAAATAATGAATGACATGAAATAACAAGCTTAGAGTAAAGTTAGCAGACGGCCGGGTTCGAACTCAGGACCTTCGCCCCCAAGTACAAACACACTACCACTGCGCCACACTCCGCGTCATTACATTTGAACTTGCTTAATTAAATTGTATAATAGATGAGACAATTCATGCAAATTAACTGAATTGAGTAATGTATTTAATTTGTATTGTTCTGCTTATTATTATAATTAGCATCTATGCCAATTTGGAATAGTATGACTGAATAGGTTAGTATAAAGCTGTAGATCTGTTTGGAATTAATAATCAATAAATTCATGAAAAGTAAGTTTAGTTTTGATTTCAGTTATAAAGATACTCACAGACAATAGAGTAGTCTTTCTCAATGGCATAAACCCTCCGATAGTGAACCCATACTTAATAACCCGGCGACTCATAGACATGAAAATAAGCGCTTCTCTAAAATCCTGTTCGTCTTGTTTTGGGTTCGATATAATATCAGTCGAATCCATAACTGACAGCAATTGTTCCGATTCCTCGTAAACCAAACCATTTATAAAACAGTTTGCATTCAATTTGACAAACGATAGGATAAACATTACAACCAGAGTTCCGTTTATGGCCATAATTTCCTTAAACTTCTGACCCACTATGAGTATATAGATTTGCAACATTATTAATACCATTGTCGTTCCATTTGAGAAGATTTGTATCTAGGATGAATTTGTAAATAACATTAAATAAGAATATTATTGAAATGAATTTATAACATGTTGTTCGGTATAATGTGGTCATACGGTATAGTATTGACTGATTTTTGGTTTATATACCCATTTCAATGATTGATCCCATCTATTGATAAGATTGCGTGTATTGACATAATCCCTACGAATGCGATACACAGTTAGCCCTCTCTTGTCTTTTTCCAACTCTGATCGCCAGGACTTCAGTCTATCGCTGATATTCAATGACATCAAATAAGTGAGGAACGGGAGGGCCCATAAGGAATGGGTCATGA
Organism: Eueremaeus valkanovi; assembly: GCA_034693305.1. Classification (NCBI taxonomy): domain Eukaryota; kingdom Metazoa; phylum Arthropoda; class Arachnida; order Sarcoptiformes; family Eremaeidae; genus Eueremaeus; species Eueremaeus valkanovi. The sequence continues at coordinate 13,961 of JAQIWA010002034.1, forward strand.
CCAGAGTATTGATGGCAATGATGAAAAATTCAAATGTATACAGATCATATATCCAGAACTGATAGATGGATATTAGCAACGCAACGATCGTTTGTGATAACAGCATCAATCGTATGCCCAGGATCATTTTCTTGTCTAAAAAAATGATTTTGAGATAACTTTTTAAGCAAATGAATTCTGAATCAAATAATTTAATTATTAATTGAATAAATGAATAGTTATTTGCCTTTAGTTCTGAACTCAAGAATATTTGCGCAAAACTGGAAACCATTTAATTGAATGTAAGATATATTGAGAACCACTTCTATGGCTGACATTAAAATAGTCAATACAATGGTGTAGTAGAAGAAGCAGTGGCCAGAATCAAGAATATTAGTAACCAGATCAGATTTGATGATCAAATAGAGGCCAAGGCCATTGACCACAATGTGTGCAATATTGGCCCCATAGCCGTACAGATTCCAGAATAGGTTAGATTGAACTCCAGTGCAGTTCACATCTAAACCACCGAAAGTTATGCCCAAAAGCCTGTAATACCAGAGAAATAATTTTATTCCAACTAATTCTGTCTTTGAATATATACTATTAAAAGCAATATTGACTTTCATTTTAAACCATATACTGCTTATCTGAATCTGCGAAAGGAATTGTCTTTGACTTCAGTCTGTTTTCACTTATTTTTATATAATATTTAAATAATTTATTTTTTATTTAAATTATATTCAAATTCAATGAACAGAAAAACAAATGATTACTTTATTCAAATAGTGCATATTTATCAGCAATATAATTAATTGATCCAGGTAAAAGTAAGATTATTTCAGAGTGCATTTAATGGTAGAGTACTTACAAATTATAATTTATACAGTATATGTATCAGAGATAGGCAATAGGGGGGTAGAGGGGGGGTTAACCCCCCCTAAAATTTTGGCTGAGGCTGACCCCCCTCTGATTTT
>JAQIWA010002035.1:0-14913 GCA_034693305.1 Eueremaeus valkanovi
AAATTATCTTCGAATGGTCAAAATAATCACCATTAGATCTATGGTATACTCGCTGGTAATAACGTTCGTGCTTGTTTCTCTAATAGATTTTGAATTCATATCAAATATTTATTCGCATATTTTTTAGACAAACATATTTTTTCTGTGATTAGACTTAAAAACATTCTTCACATAAATTCTATATTTCTGAGCGTAATTCACAGAGAAAGTAAATCTCTGCTGTCTTACCTGAGGCAGCACATTTTTCCAATGTACTATACTAATCCTGAACATTTCACGCAATATGATAATTTTAATTAAATTTGAATTCTCATGAATAAAATGAGTCTAATTATGCTTGTTTATATGCGGAAGTAAATGCTTTAATTATAGAAAATATGATTGTTTTCAAAACCCATATATTTGTTCAGAGATTTTTAATCATCTGTTTTTAGGCTTTTATTTCATTCATAATATTATTGTGAAAATCAAGAAAAATGAACAAAACTTTGATTTTAATTCTGTTCACAAGTTTTATATTATTCTGTCGTATGAATGAAATATCAACTCTAGAAATATCTTTGACTAAACTTGTGGAGTGGAGATCCAGACATCCGCCACAAAGCCATTCCTCAAGATTCTGGCCGTTCACTGATATTTGGCAACTGTTCAGACAAATCACTTTTTTTGTTGTTCTCGACAGAGATATTGAAGAAAATCCGAAATTAAAAGTGAATATGAATTTGAAGCCCACATCAGATGTACACGATTTGATCAGACATACGATTAGTACAGATAATAACAACTCAGTTGTGAACAAATACGAGACTAATATCTCTGTTCACAACACACCGCCCAATGACCAGAATAACAACCCAATTGTCAACACATCACACAAACACCAGAATATGAACGAAACTGATTTCGTAAAAACCCAATAATTTTTGTTTTAATAATTTAAATATTAATTATAAAAATTGTCTTATTTTAGGATAAAACTGGTCCACATGTAAACCAGAGCCAATCAACTAACCAACCGAATGCTATAAACCAGAACAAATCAATTGTATTCAATATATCTGATTGTAATTGTGCTGTAAATAATTTTATTCATAAGAATAATAATATTTGAAAATTTAATTAAATTTTTAATAAAATATAAAATAATTGTTCTTTGAATGCGTTTAATTAGAAATGAAAGCATCTTGGTATGATGCAGAAGCAGCACCAGCAACAGGCCAGCCAACAACTCGGGTCCTGTGCCGCAGGCTTTAGGAAGCCTTCAATACAATGGTATTTATATAAAGACATTCGTCTTCTGGTTGTTTCCCAACGCGTTCTCTCATGAGTTGGTATTTCTGTTTCTTTGGCAAAACTAACCACTCGTTTCTGTAGATAACAGATCGGACACTGAATTCCCGGACGAGTTCTTGTGCTGAATATAATTGGTTTTCCGCTGTTTTTCTCATTGATTGTCAGATGAAATACGGTTTCATTCTTATCGTTCACTTTATTTGCCATTTGATCGCAAATACAGTTATTATTCTTATATTTGTAAAACATATCGAATTGTCTCTCTTCGGTCGACTTCTTTGTCATTTCCTTCGGTTTGTTATCATTTTTAGCCATTTCTCCAAATTGTTTGACTCAATAATAATAATTTGAATTTAATTTTTGATTTTAATTCAAACATTCTGTAAGTGTTTGCGCGTTCTCTCAACAAAATAGTTAAATCAATTCAACTTATTTACTGCCAGTTTAGAGCAGAGATGTCCACAAAGGGAGTAATAATTTCTGGTGTGATTTAAAATTGGCTTAAAATTCAAATATTTTTCAAAATAAAATACTATTTTCTGTTAAATAGTAGAAACGATTGGTTTAAAACCGACTCAAATAATATGTTTTAATTGATTTGTTTGTGCATTCATTTAATTAACAAAAATAATCTTCCGTTCATTCAGTGGTTGTTGTGTTCTATAGTTTTCTTCGACATTCATATCACAGTCGTTGCCATCCATTCCTTCCCTTTCAGTCATTTGTATATAAGATAATTGTCGGAAAGCATTGATCTATTAATTTATACCAAACATTAGCTAAATTTCAATTTAATCCAAAACCCAATTCTCTTCAATATATTACCTGATATTGACTACAAAAAACTGGTTGTTTGAACACAATCCAAGTGACTGACTCCCAGAGTGGAGGCGTTGTCAATGATCCGGAATAAGTCCAATACGATCTCTGTTGTGGCAAAAGTGCCAATAAATTGATTGACTCATTCACCACAATCTTCTGGCCCTTGTATTTGACTCCAGACATGAGTTCTGTTAATTTTGATAATTCTTCGTTCGGTTCATCACATGTTTGAAGGAATACTGCTATCACTGCCAGACCATTGGCTGAGTGTAAGGCCTCGTGAGGTGTACTGTACAGATCGGTGTTCCAGTGCACTAAATGCAGCTATGGTTCAGCAAAATAGTTGACATTTAAATTAAAATTCAATTAAAGCTTAATTGATATTAAGTGGGAATAATTGGTGAATTGAAAGCATGTGGGTCATTTTCTATAAGCTATCCCAATCCTGTGTCGATTACGTATTAATGATTTTTATTTAATAGAAAATAAAAATAGGATTAAGTTATTTGAAAGAAAGTTCAGACAAAGACACAAATATTTGATTCAATAAAAAAGAGAATTTCTTTACTTTCTGTACTCTATGTACTGTTTGTATGCTTTCTGTAAACTCACTGATCATTAATTTTATAAATTGATAAAATTTAATCGACTTTAATGAGACATATCATGTCTAGAAATCATTAAAAAATTTTCATCGCATTCTTTTCGGCATTTTATTAGTGAATAAAAATGAAAAATCGCTTTTCATATAAAATAAGTGAATCTAATGATTGAGTTTATTCAATGTTATTTCAATTATTTTGTTTTCATTGATTTCACCAAATGATCATTAATTCTATATAAATACTACAAATATTTGAGTCAATGACCAGGAATTCGTTGAAGAATTTCATATAATCTGAAAGAATGAAAGCAAAAGAATTGAATAATAAAATAGGTTTTTTTGGGAAACCAATGTGGCTAAGCTCAAATACACTTCCTAAATTTACAAATTGTTCAGAAAAAAACACCAAAAGTTAAATACCCTTTTGTTGGATAAAATAAATATAGCATTTCGTTGGACATAATCTATTTATATATGATTCATCAAGCGCAAAATAAGTATGACCGCGACTATACAAAAGGCTAACTTAAGTGATCAGGAAATCAATTGAAGTAAAAGCGGTTTTCATACAAGAAATTAAGGAATATTTGATAATTTAATTTTTGAATACTATTGAAAAATTTATTTCTCAATATAAGCCGGATAATTCCCGAAAAAAACTTTGTTCCTGCAATTTTAAATTTGAATAAACAGCAAGATCCTAAAACTAAGAGCGAAAACTTAGACTGACTGTCCTTGCACATATTAATATCAGAGTGAATCTAATTCCTCGCCCATTCTGTATATGCTTTATATGATTCCTGTTTTACAAAACAATATATTGTATACAAAACTAAAGTCTATTGTCTTTCACACAAAAGATGTCTTAAAATAAGAGTCGGAAATATAGTGACCGCCGAAGCAAAGAGTGAATGAATGGGAAAGAGAGGCAAAAGTGAAACCGAAACAGATCTTACTTCTGCTGAATAATAATTGCCATCAATGGTGTGCTCTGAGCCACAACTGCATGTCTTTCCCCAATGACAATGAAATTGTGCCAAACGATAGTTGTGCTCCAGTGGTCCACCTCTTAGGGCTATACACAGATCAAGAGTTGATTTCAATAATAAGATTTTCATATTTTATTTTTAACGCATTTAAACAGAATTTATTGAAATAATCAAAGATTTAATGAATTGTTTGATAAGAAAATAAAGAAATTAATTAATAGAAAACAAAAATTATTTTTTCTTTTATTCTTACAACTAATCAAATGATAATAATATTTAAAAATAATAAAAATAGAAAATGAATTAATATTTTATATCAAATAAAAGATATTAATATTATTTTCTATTAAGTGAACGCAAAATACTGTTTTGTTTGTTCACAACAATAGATAATTGATTCTAGCGATCAGACCTGCCTTAAAGTTAGGTCAATAAAGTGGAAAAATAGATAATCAGTGCTTTTTTCATGTTCAGATTTAATTAATTTTCAATAAATTTTTCCGAAATAGGTGTAGAATATAAGGCATTATTTGTTGGCCAATAACAGCAAAGTTATTATTAATTTGTATTGAGTTTTGCCGAAAAAAGTGATTTCAATCAGAATTACTCACAGCTTCTGTCGGCCTCATTGAACACATCGACTCTCCAGCCGTAAAATTTATCATCTCTTGGATTCTTGAGTATAACTCGAGTGAATTGTTTTGGATATTCAATAACCAATGGCTTCAGCTGTAAATCCCTTTTGTTTAGCAGACATTCCTCGGTTGCTATGTTTATTGGAGATTGTCTTTTGCCAATTAATGAGATGGGATAGTCTGAATACCATAGCTCAGGACCTTTAATGAATTTGCAATCAAAAGAATTCAATTAATTATTCTTTTTTCGAATAAATAGAAAAATGCATTACTTTTGGGCTTAAATATGAGCTTTACTCTTGTTTTCACGAAAATTCATAGAAAATTATAGTCAAGTATAATTAAAATAAAGGCAAAGAAAGCCTTCAAATGATTTATTATGTTTTGTGTGAAGTAAACTAATTGTTATTATCGCTCAAAGGATAGTATGCTTAAGATTTTTGAAGACTTTATTCTGAGGGCAAACTTAATTAAAGTGGTCCGGATTATAATTCAAAGTTTAAACAATATTACCATAATCATTTTTAGTACTCCAATGTTTATAATGTGGTTACTATTTATTGTTTATATGTTTTATTTTAATTAATAAAATTTTATAAATGAGATTAGAGGTAGGTAAATGGGGTGCCCAGGGTGGCTTATGCGGTTAGGAAAATGCACAATGAGTTTCAAAACCAAATGAAACCAAATTATAATTTAGAAAAGACCTGACGGACTGTATTTCATTAAGTAAAGTTCACTTGTGGGTCAAAACTGAACTAGCTTAGCCCAAATATCATATTGAATTAGATTTATTTGTAATGTTATACTCGAATAAATAATTTGTATGACTTATTCAATAGCAATAAAAGTCAATTATTATTGAGTTGGCATTAAAATGAAAGCAATTTAATTCAATTCCATTTAATTAACAAACAAATAGATTACATACAAAATCAATAAAAACTAATTGATCCAAGGGAATCACCAGAGGTGTCTTGATGCAAATAAAATTACCAGTTAAGTAGCTATTAGTGTTTAAAATATACAGCTTAAGGGTACCCAGGCAAAAAAATCATATTATCTAGTTTAATATTTATTGATTTCTAACAATCAAAAAAATAAATCGTTTTAGGTTTTCAAACACCCTTGGTCACCTCTGTTAGGATATAAAATCTACTGACACTATTTGAGATCCATTTCGGGTTATATTATCTATTTTTTAATTGAAATTTTATTCCTTTCTATTAGTATTAATAAATATGATTAGGATTTGTGGCTCAAAAATATTCTATTCATTAATAATTATAAACTATTTTTTCCGTTGGATTTAATTAATAGAGTATTGTTTATAATATTTTTCTAATTTAATTAATCAAATAAAACAGTTATTATCTAATCGTAAAGTATTTTGGATTTAATTTAATTTTGAAAAAAATACTTTACAAAAGAATTAGGATTTTCTTGTCTAACGGTTTATCTCAGACACTATTCTTCATGCCTTCGAGTCATATAAGAATCTATTCATTAGTTTTCCATTGAGTTTTGGGATAAAAATATAAAAAAGCAAAACTTAATGTTCAGATACAGTATAACAAAAGCAAAACTAAAATAAAGAGTTGAAACCATATCAACGTAAAAATCACAAAAAAGCAGTTCATTTAACTCTAGACTCTTTTTGCAGAGACTGTTGAGAAAAGTTTCATTCTTTCGGCCGATAATTACTCTTTAAAAAAGTCTTAACTCAAGTAATTATGTGAATCATATTTTTTGTATAACAAGACTTCATTCAATCAAATGATGAGAACTTTTATTTTTTACCTAAACTTTTTCAAAACAGTGTTACACTAGCAACAAGTGAGTTACTGTGATTTGGGATTAAATATATATATTTAGCCATGGTTAGGTATTCGATCAAATGTATATAATCAAGGTTAGCAATGGAAAAAAGTGTGAGAGAATGACTAACAAATATTCGGATTTTTTTCATTAAAGTCATTTATGATGATAGATGTGGGTATTATTGATAAATTTACATAGTTCATACTAACTAATAGATAAAGAGGAGGGTTAATTTGAATAAAAATAAGCTATGATTTATTCATCTAATAAACAAAATATAATTAATTACTAATCAAATGAATTAATGATAAATAATTAAATTCGCTCTAATTTAATACCAGGGCTTAATATCGGAAGAGAATAGGATTTCAATGAATCAAATCAACTAATCTTTTACTGAAATAATTAACTTTTAGAAAATTTTTTTTATTTATGAATAAGTTTTTCTCATTTGATATCAAAATAATTATAATTTGATTTATTGTATGAAAAAAAGTTAACATTCAGTTAAATAGCTTTTGATTTAATGTTAATCTGAATAATAATTTTAAAGCAAATGAAGAATATTATAACGACTTTATTGTCTGGCTATTCAAACAATTTTTTTTATTCCGGGTTATGTTTTATGTTTAAATTGAAATTCATATTAAAATTTAATTCAGAAAACTTTTGGGTCAGATATGAATAGAAAATATAGACAATAATTATTATTAGTTCTGACTTTCAAATGAAGAATATTATAATAAAAGTATAATAAAGAGAAAGAGAATCGAAATAAATATAATAATTATCGGATTTGTGTTTAAGTATATGTTGTGCACACTTATAATCAGAGATGGTCAGTTAGGATAATATATGGGCTCATTTCAACCTTATTCAGATCATTTTTCTCACACTTAATAGGAAGAACAGATGAAAATATGCCCTTTCTAATTTTAACACTGAGTGATAAATAATTGTTATTTAATTGGCATAACGTTTGTATTGTATTATATTTCGTTTGACTCAAGACACAGGAGTTTGAGATATAGTTTTGAATATCACTTAAACCGATGGCATATTGTCTCTGACCTATCTATCAATACTTTTTAATCACAATTACTATACCTTCCAGTGTGTAAAATCAGAACTGGATCATTTCTGTTTAAACAATTGCAACTTACAAGTTACAACTTAAGAGATGGGAAAGGGTTATTTAACTACACTGTTGGCCATCTATAGCATAAGAGATGCGAATAATATTAAAATAAGAGAATAAGTGGTGAGAATAGACTGGAAATAAATTAAATTTTCCTGGGATTCAAATATTGAGTGAAAAATATATAAAAACAAGTGATGAGAATAAGAGCCGCAGAGAGAGCTCGGAATGGCTTGAGAACAGAATTCAATGTCACACACGATTAGCCGTTTCCCACATTCGGCTCACATATGTATAAAAACACTTATAGAGAGTGAATAAGTGAATGGTTTGTCATTAATTCACCCGAACTGGTCTAATAATTCCCACACTTTCTTAAATGACATTACGTTACATAACATAAGACAAACAGTGTAGTCGGAGCACAGGTAGCAAACACTAGGCTATCTTAATAGACAAAACACTTAACTTATAATATATGAGAAAATATTGAATGAGAAAAAAAATAAGTAATGAAATTGTTTTGAGTATATCATCAATAGTAGAAATTTGGTAAATGGTTCAGGGCTTATACAGTAGCACAGTTAGCATAATGCTCATTTAAATGAGCAGGAAAAAAGTTAATGAATACAGTAAACTCACGCGATGAGTCTGGTCTCCTGTTCTTGCTATTGTGTATTGACCTGATTGTTGTGAATTTGTGTTGGATTGTCGATGAAATTAGTGATAATTTGAATAAAACATTGGCTTTAATGCTCTTATATAGCAATATGTTTCGCACAGATCTCACACCAAAACTAAACATGACTTCAGAATTGATTACAGATTTAAACAAATATATTAAATATGCGTTTCTTCACATTCAGGGCTGAAATGCATTAACATTTTTAATATACAATATATAAGAAAAACAATACTTTAATAAATAAATAAATTTAATTCAATATGAATTAGAAATAAGTGTAAAAACAAGTCTACTCTACAACATATTTAGCACTCATTTTCATTGTTTCAAATATAAACAACTATTATATCGAGTACTACTAAAAACAGCATTTTTTCCCTTCCAGTCAGACGTCAGGATAAAATGAGTCTCGCTATTAATGTCCTTGATATTAGTGTTGCGAAAGTCCTTCACATTATTCTCTGCTATCAGAAAGTTAAGTGTGTTTTACACTACGAGTTATCATACGATAGAAAAATACTAGTTTTGGTGCCGATAATCGTTTCACATGATTATCAATACATCATATTTACCACTCGTAAGGCTAAACGAGTGTCACGTTTAGTCTTATTTTCATCCGCGAAGCTATTTCTATGACTGGGAAAGAGAGAGATCTTCTTCAGTATATCATAGGCTATGCGAACGCGATATCAGTTCCGAAGCGAATGATTGATAAATCGATACAAACCTTAAGTTTATACTCAATAGAAAGCATTACTACTGTCTGTATATCAGTCTGTTTTCATACGAATAGGTTATGCTATAGTCTATGCCTTCAGTCGATGTGAGAGAAAGTGTTGAATTTGTTTCTAATCTAATGGATAGATAAATGTATTTTATTGTCCTTTAATTCATTTCAATGATGATATGGAAAAAGAAAATATATTTTTCATTGAGAACTGAATATAAAAAAGTATTGAATAAATAATATTTCAGTTCAGAAAATAGCAGAAATTGATTGCAAATACGAATTGCATGACTCTATTCGCTATTATATTATAATATTTTTTCTTTTCCCTTCACTAAACATGTTATCACGAATTTTCTCTTCAAAATTATTTTATCTTAAGCTTAAATATTTGGCAAAAAATAATTATTTTATTTTTTCGGCAAAAAGAATGCAAAAGTAATTTCCAATAAATTTTTTATTATCTCTTCGGTTGTACTTAAATGAAAATGAATGGAAAAAATTGATTTAAACTAAATATTTCATTGAATAATTCAATCTAAAGCTTCTTAACTGATTTTTATTCATCAGAGATGACTATTGGAGGGAAAAATCAATTAAAAAATTATTGAAACAATTATTTTTAATATAAAATTCTAGTTTTAGTTGATATGTAAGATTTTTATTATAAGTAAATTTCATGAACTGTCCTTGGTATGCAAGCCAAAAATTTTTACCAGTTATAGGTGAGTTTGATTATACGTAGTTCACATTTAGGCTTTAAAACATAATAATAATTATTACGATTCTTATATTACAACTAATAAATTATATAATAATAATATTTTTCAATAACAATAACACTATTGTTAAAAAAACTTATTCAAAAAATAATAATCGCCTCATATTTGTAGTATATATTGCAAAGAATTTTTACAAATATTATCCATTATTTTCTAAATAGAAAGACATTATATAGTGATTGTACGAAATTAATAACACGTTTAGCCATTAGTTTCACAGCTATTGTCTAACAATGCAATTCAAATCCGTATTTCATATTATAGCGCAAACACGAAAACAATTATAAACTCTATATAAAAGTTTCGGCAATAATAGGTCTATTTCTTCAGCTTTTTAGTGTTGGCTCAAACATAACATAAATATAACATTAGGTGAACTGAATTTTATCGTTAACCCGGGCTCTCCTTTAATGATAATAATTTCTTGAATACAAAATTGAATAGAAAAGGCATTTATAGCCGACTTGTGATGAGTTATCGCAGTATTAGCCGTAAAAACTATTAGCATAACAATTGTGTCATTAAGCTTATGGCCAATGAATGGGTTTATAAAAATTATTTTATAATATTTGCACTGCTGGGCCACTGGGCCGGACCTTATTTTCCAGTACAATATAAGTTCTGCATAATAGCCGTCGATATTAAATATTTTACTACTTTTTTGTTATTATTTACTTAAATATTCAGATGAATTCAAATATAAGCTTAAGAAAGAAATTCACTTTAAAAATATAAATAGAAAAAAGACAATGAACAAGCAGGAAAGATAAGAGTTCTGGATCATTATAAGAATTTATCATTGATAATAATAGCTAGCATTTTTAATAGTTGATGAATGAATGGACAGTTTAATGAGTTTGGATACTCTTTTTGGCTGTTTATGAAATAGAGAGTGCATTACAATAGAGAGAGTTTGCGATTGTATTGATATAACAATAAATATGAGACGAATAGAGGAGTAGAGGAACTTCGGAACAATGCCTTTGAATTATATAATGCTTAGCAAAAAAATGCTTTCATTCGACTGCTATTCATCTGAAGACGAATTTTTAATATAAATAATGCATTAGAAAAGTGATTCTTAATAGCGAACAGAAGCGAAAGTTTTTTATCTCAGGTATGCATTGAATGCGGGAACTCAGCCCTAAATTTTGGTGGAGAGTGAGGGGAAGGGGAGAGAAAGAGAGAGTAATCTTACCTAAGCTGATAAATATTTTCTCCAATAAATGTTCTCATTATTAAATATTTTGTCTTATAATTCAGGTTTCAGTTTGTAGTTTGAAATGTATTTAATATTAAGAATAGTTATCAAAAATATTAAAGTAATTGATTGCACAGAAAAAATATTATTTAACGTTTGATTGAAGACAAGTTGGATTTCTACCGTAAAACAACTAAACCGAATCAATCAACCAAAACAACAAAATTTAAAGCAATTTACTTCTGAACAATTAATTTGATTGAAGAAAAAAAAGCAAATTCTTGTTTGCCATTCAATAGAATAAATTTTTATTTGTGTATAAAATTACAGTAAAATAAAAAAAATAAGTAATTGTTTTGCGTTTAATTGACACAAAAGTCTCGATTAGTTTTACAATTTCTAATTGATATAATCGGTCGAAAAGGTAGCAAAAGAGTAGAAGAAAAAAGAATTTTATGGACAAAAAGCAGGAAAAATATATGATATATAAGAATAACAATGAATTTCTAGCTGTGAATGAAGTGATGTAACCCTAAGAACACAAACGGCTGTGACGTTACGACGACCTGAAGTTTAGGCCAATGATGTCTGCTTTCTGCACAAGCGGTTCAGTTATACCCTCTTTGACTGAGTCTGTGCTTCCATACAATACAATATCTGAATAGTTGTGGTATTTCAAGAACTCAACTCTCTATCCCCTGTGTTATGCCTCCAATTCCTCTGGCGCTCACACACATAGATCGGATAGTTGTGTGTTGTATAGCAAACACCTGTCACTGGTTTGTATGGCCAGAACGTGAATAGAAGTGCAGTGAAAAAAGTTTAGAAATAAAAAGTTTTTTGATTTTGCAATAAATACGCTTTGAATTGAACTGATATTTACTCAATGACTGCTACCTATCATGAGATCATTGATTGAGACCAAGTCTTTCCGATCTTTTGATTTGCTATTATTGTAATTATAATTATTATAATATTTTTTATAACGTTATTCCGATTTGTTGTTCAATTGTGTGCAACCATTCGTATTGAAGTTCACAATACTTTTCTGTGAGATTAAAGATTTTTTCCCTATTTTTCTATTATAAAAGTTTTATTATTATTGCTATTATTTTCGTCTCAAAATTCTCACTAAAGATCTGATCAGACAATACAAGTGCTGAGATATTTAACAGAATTCTATGGGATTTTTGTCATATCGTACGATAGCTTAATATTATTGCTGAGTTTCATAATAATAATAATTAAAATAGTTATTAAAATTGAACAAAATTTTGCTCTATTGAGGAAAAAATCATCGAAATTCGTCAAAAAAAGTTTTAACTGTCTTATAAATGAAATATTCTTATCTATTCGATTGTGTGCTGAATATAATAAAAACTTTTGTTAAGTTCTGAAAACATATTTCATATAAAATAACTTTTTTTTGCTTCAATAACAGCTGAAAGTCTGTCTCTCTATCTGTTTGATAACAACTGTTATTTTTAAAGTGAAAATTCAGTATTGATTTCAAAAATTCAATGAAAAGCTTAGAAAATATGGATTCATTAGAAATGGATTCACTCGAAGACAATACACTTCATAATAACGATAATAATAATGATAAACATTGTGTTATAAATAACTTCAAGTGCTGTTCGTCCAAAACAAATGGCATTAATTGTATGAATAAGTTAACACTGAATGATAAGAATGACTTCTGTGCCCTCACTCTATTGGATTTGTCCAACTCTGAGCTCAACTCCATTCCTATCGAAATCAATGATTTGAAAAAGTAAGTCAATTATTAGTAATAAATCGGCGAAATTATACTCAAGTTCTATGCATATCAAATGCAAATATTAGCCTGACATTCAAGGAATTGACTTGGTCAAAGATGAACTCCTAAAGAATTAAACCAATATTTAAGATTTTACAAAATGTCAAAATAACCAACAAAATTTAACCAAGGAAATACCTTGCACAGGCTTCTTTCGATGAGAGGGATAATTAATCAAATGCTTTATTATTTTAAAATCGGAAATATTTCTAAACAAAGATTGTCTGAATTTATCAGACATTAAATCAAATAAAATTTTGATTAATTGCCGAAAAAATCATATTTAGATTAGACTAACATTTTATCTGATATTAAAATTGATTTTTAGTTTTCAATATACAAATAATCTGAAACAATTAATTTTAATGATTTATATTAAATATTTAAACGAATATATTATAATGCAATTTGGGAAGTTCATATTTCCTTAATAAATCATTTTTGCATAGATTCTCGCTATGTTTTTAGCGCACTTTATACCTTGATGTTATCTAATAGCAGAAAAAGCGTTAATTTTTATTAAATTGCACTCGCACCTATTACAGATTTAAGTTAAGTTATCTATGCAAAAAATAGCCAGTTCAAATAATAAATCCATCAAAATATCGTATAAAAATCTAATTGATAGAGAACACTAATTTGAATACAGGTGATTAATTATTTATCTAATTATTCAAAGAAGAGTTTGAAAACAAAACAAAAATCAATAATTAATTAAAAATAATATTAATCAAGAATTTCTATACTCTTTCACAGCTTATTAATCCTAAACGTATCCCATAATAAAGTGGATAGAATTGGCGCTAATTTAAGCAATAATTTACTGTCAAAACTCATCGCTAGTTTCAATCGATTATCTATCGATCAGAACTTAATTAACAGAATTATAGACTCATTTCCTTCATTAACCGATCTTAACCTAAGCTATCAGTCGAGTGATAAAACTGAGTTAACTCTGGATAATAATAATGAGTGCAATAAACTTGATTTAGACAATTGTCAGCTCAAGTATGTGAACCTAAGTGGCAATCAATTAAGTCGATTGAATCAACTGAACGGCTGCACAAGTCTTCATACAATCATTTTGCACACAAACCGTATGACAACTATACCACTCTTCAAATGCTGTCAACAGTTGCAGGTCTTGGATATCAGTAATAATTGTTTCGACGATAAACTATTAACTGGTAATTGATTTCTATTTTATTTTCCATTTTTTTCACTTTTCATTTATCGCTGAAATTAATTGGAAAAGTGTTTCTCATTAACTGAAAAAAATCTATACTTTTTGAAACTCTGTTCCACTCAATGGTTATGAATATCAGTATTAAGAATGACATATATCAGGGTCGGCCAAAATACATGTGCAAAGTTGGACAGAGAATAGCAGAATAGTGTGAAAATTATTCGACAAATTTTTACCTTCGCTTATATCCTCTGGTTATTTTTATAATTATTTTTTTCAAATTCTGTTGGATAATTTAGCAGGGGAAATGAACAGTGTTATTATTCCAGCAAAAATATCCTATAAGATTGTTAGCCATGTAATTTTGTTGCAACGATTAATTGCATAATTATTGCATTTCTATATCGTTTACATTACAGTACAGTATAAACTGAAACAGCATTCAACAGATCTCACGGATCAACTGATTTTATTGTTTAACACCTAGGTGTTACTAGTTCAGATTCAAGATAACTTATTAGTACAGAAGATCTAAACTTACAATATTTTATTTTTATAGACTTCTCACAGAAATATATTTTTAAAACTATTTTAACGTCAGATTAGATGTGGAATAAAATAAGAGAATTGACGTAAAAATAGCGATAAGAAAGTTGTTCTCATCTCTCAGACAATTATATATATTATACTATGAATTAGCATATAATTTGTCTCATGTGAACATTCATGTACTGCTACTCCGGATCTACCGGGTCGGTCACAGTTGTCTCACTACTCAAACAAACTGCATACTAGTATAATCATATATTGAATAACATTTGAAAATAAAAACTAAAACTAATTGATTGCTCACTAAAGTCAAGTTAAAATCAATCGTATTATATGTGAATAGTTTAAGTGCACATTAATTATTAGGTATATCTTATATAATATTAAATAATTAATGTCTATTAAGGAAATACAAACTCAATTAAGTATTTATCTCAAGTCACATGGATGAAAGTGTAAAGCATAGCCAGGGGCTCAAATTGGACGCCTGAGTATCAAATAGTACATAAGTTTAGGTCAGAATTAGTCGATTATGTTATATCTGTTTACTACTAATTGTCAATTCAAAAGAGCCTTTGCAGGTAAGAGTAACTAATATGCATGGTGTCGCTGCACAGCAATGCATGAATGCCTACGTTTTTACTGGACATATACATGAGCAA
>JAQIWA010002036.1:0-14912 GCA_034693305.1 Eueremaeus valkanovi
CTTTACTATAGAATAAGTAAATCGATTAAAGAATATTAAATATGTATAGAAAGTGAATGTAAAACAAATGCTTATAACCAATAAAATCAATAATATTGTTAATAATTGTGTTCAATATTATTCAAAATCACTTCAAATATTATACTGTATTTGTATATAATGTTTATAAACATATTAAATGAAAATTCTATGCCTTAGAGTAGAAAAAACTTTTAATGACTGATTAAAAAACTCGTTAATTAAAAAAAGAGGGAAAACAATGTTTTAAACATTAAATAAAACTCAGAAATAATTTATTCATTTTTATTAATTGTAAACATAATTATAAATCCATGGCTTAAATGAGATTAAAGATAAATCATTTTCTAAGGACGGAAAAAGTTTTTTGTTCTGCTTTTTCGGCTATAAATACATTAAAGGATTAAAACAATAATTTAAAACAAAACAGAAAAGAAATCAATGAAAACCGGATTTATTTTTAATGTTATAATTCATTAGCAAAAATGTCATGAGTTTTGTGTTCACATTCTTGTCATTAAAACTGATTCTGATATTTAATATATTAGTAAAAAATTGTATTGAATTTAATTGAATAAAACTTTCTCTCAATATAACAGAAATACTGAATATTACACAAGAAATCTAAAAAAAGTTTTCCTTATTTTCTCATTAATCGATTCAAATCTCAAATACAATTCTGATTCAAATCCTATTTTACTCAATACTATTCAACTGATCGTTCATTCGTTTGTCGTCTTCTTGTGGTTCCCTCACGTCTTCGAGATCGTAGTGATTGCCTTCGCTCAGGTCATCGATCACTTCCATCGGTATGTCTTCGTCCTTGACTTCGATCATCTCTTCGTCGTCTTCGTCATCGATCTTCACCGGCATGTCTTCAGCCGTGAAATGTGAGCCCTCTTTCTCTGTCTCTGTCTTATCACTTGCTTTTGTTTCAGTTGTTTCCGATTTCTTCTCCATTTGTTCCCCCTTTTCGTCAGACTTTTCATTTTGAGCCACACTTTCCTTTTCGTGTTCCTCTTCGGTCTCCTCTTTATTATCTTCTTTGTTCTCCTCTTTATCTTCTTTTGTTTCCTAATTAAAGACAAATTAATTTGGTTTTCGTTTCACTTAATTGTTTTCATTCAGTAATTGAGTTAATCCTAACCTCTTTATGGGTCGAAACGAATACTGGAATCTCTTTGTAGTCATCGAAACCGGAATCAGAATCAGAATCAGAATCTGGTTTAACCACAGCTTCTTTTTCTGAGACTCGAGTTATCGATTCGGGAGGAGTCAAGAATACAACCGGCGGTTCTTCATCGCTATCACTGAACTGTTCCGGTTCGTAAACCACTAGAGATAAACGAGAGAACTCTTCGGGACTCAGCTTATGATCTCCTTTGGAAGCAATGAATAAAAGACAGAAAAATATATATCAAATGTTATATAAGAGAAGAACATAAGAGAAAAATGTTTATTGAATTAGTAGTCAATTGAATGAAAAGAAAACATTTTCGAAATGAGATGATGTCTGAACATAATTATACCAGGATATTATAGAAAGCAACCCGTATGAATAATGTAATTAAAATGATAGTAATATTGAATTAATTTCCATATTTATAATTGAGTTCATTAACGATTAAAACATATAACACATCATTAAATATACATTAAAAATAAAAATCTTAACAAAATATTTGGCATTCCTTTAATGCAATTCATTTAATGACTAGATTTGAGCACAAAATTGATGAAACATTTCGAGCGAAATAATCAATGAAAACAAAGCTATGTCTGGGCTTAAACAGAGATGCGGAAGATCAGACAAGGATGTTTTAGGCCAATGCCTTTCCATTGATAAACTGGTGTGAAAACAAATATCCATATCTTCTCGGTCTCTACCAAAGGGTAAAGTTTTAGGTCAAATGCATTTCCAAATATTTCATTGAATGAATCGTATTTCAGCGTAACCTCATTAACGGCATTACTGACTATAATAGTGCATACGATAGGAGTAGAGGAGAGATAGAGGAAGAGTATAGGGATCTGATCTCAGAGTCAACTTAATCGGATTGTCAACATATGCTGTAATGCTCACGAACTGAGCTCTTCTCCTAATCATTGCAGAGGAATAGGAGTTCACTCGACAGCCACTGACAAACACTGGCAATGCATTCAAAACAAATAGTGAATTGAATTCAATATAAAAGTCTTCTATTAAAGTGTGGTCTCAAGTCATGTCACATCTGATACGGGCTATCAATGTAAACAAGTCATCCTATCTGTCAAATCAGTTCAAAAAATATTAGTTTCTCTTTAATTAAATAAAAATAATGAACTTTTTTCTAATCAGTTGTCTCACAAATTCACTTAATTAAAAGTGTCGACAAAATAGCCTTGTTTACAGCTAATCAGTATACAGTACAGCAGACAAAATTAAATTACAGTAAATTTTTGCTATTTTTTCTCGTTTTGTCAATAAATCGATTTGAAATCCAGAGACAAATTGAGAATAATTTCAATTAATTATTTAGAATCTGTATTATAGACACAAATTCATAATTCATAAGACTTTTTGCTATAAATTAATGATTTCGGAAGAAAGACAAACAAAGGAAAGAAAAAAATGAATTTATTTTCTCTGAGAAAATTCGGATGTTATGTAATATATATTAAGGATGTGCAAGATAAGCAGGCAGGGGAACAAGGAGTCAACTTCTGTAGCAATCATAATTGATCAGTTTCATTTATATAACTTTGTGCTGCAACTTGTGCTAAGACTAGACGTCTTTGGCTTCAATGTACTCTTGCACAATCGGATAGCTTTTACCCTAATCCACCTTGCACATATGATTGTTGTAGTAATATTTTATGATTTGAGGACATGTTTCAAAATCTGTAAGTCTAGTTCAGATGATAGGAGCGAATCGATATCTATAGTACTTCTGAACAAAAACCTCTGTAATTGAATGCACTTTCATATCATTCATGTGTTTTGCAATCAATTGGATTAAAAGCCTCATTCGTATTGAGAATAACTCTATTCAATGCTTTTGAGTAACATTTTAATTATACAATAAATTTTATTCTCATTAATAATTAAATATTTCTCAATTAATTAAAATAAATATTAATTTTTTTTAATACAGTCCTCAATATTAAAATTTTTAATTATATTCTTTGTAATAGACTTCAAAACAGGAAAGCATTTCCATCTCAATCCGTATCGGATGGGTTAGGAATTTTTTCATTATATACATAGATTTGTTCAGGCTCAATAACTCTAAAATGCTGCTAAATTATGTTTCATTTATCTCATTTTTAATTTTTCGTTTAAAAACTTATATTAAAATAAATATTTTCGTTATAAATAAATTTATGATTGACTTAAAATATTTATATTTATGTACTAGTCAATAAAAATTGACTCGAGCAGCCTCAAATAGGTTCCATGGTATTAATTTATTTTTATCAAATTGTGAGAGTTTCAATAGCCTTTTGAATGGGTACGGATTGGCCCGCTTTTCGGCTTCTAGTTGTATGTAATTGAATTGTGTGTTGGAGTGAACAACAGTTTAATGTTTACAAAGGCTTAAAAGAAAGTATAATTTCTGTTCTCAGCATTCATTAACTTATTATTCGCATAATTTAATTCATGGCTTAACCATGTTGTGAATGAATGAATGAATGAATGAGTGCGGGTGAATTTTGACATAAAAAGCAGTTCCAGTATTAATGTATTTGCATTTCATATTTCTCTTGTGCTCATCAAATATGGCATAACTTTTCTTTTCAAATAAATTATATAGAAATACAAAAAAAGTGTTGAAATAGTGATACTTATTGTTGGAGAAAAAGTTTGTCTACATTTTTCATATGCATAACAAGTCGTTTTGCAAAAGAATTTTTGGCAAATTATTTCGGAAATATGTATGAAAAATACAAAAATTGATTTATTGATAAATAAATTCCAGAGAAAAAGTATTTCAGTTATTCTATCGATAAATCTTTTGCACAATTCATGTGCAGAGAAAACGAAATAAAAAGTTTTTCCTTACTATAAGAAATACGTATAACTTATATAAAGCAAACAAATATAAAATGCAAATCAATTGTGGAAATCAATTCAAAAGCAAATATCATATCATAACTGAATTATATTCTTATGTGAACCGAATAATTCGCGAAATAATATTTTCCTTTAAATTCAATTCACATAAAATATAATAAAATGCAAATAAAAAAAGAGACGAAAAAGTTTTCTTCGCTGTATCTGATAGTCACTAAACACACCAGTCACATTTGAATAAATAAGATAAATAAATCTGCGGCTCAAATGTTTCGGATCAATAGCTTTCTGTTTTGTTTTCCACACACTTTTGTTTTTCTATTCAATTATATTCTGGTTATTCTTGTTTAGCAAATACTCTGCTTTTTATGTTTATATTTGACAAATATTTTCAAACAAAATATGTAAATATTAATTATAAGTATAAGTCAGCAAAATATTTACTAAACATTCCTTTCTGTGAGCGATATCGCAATCGTAAGGTCAGGATTAACATAAGGACAGTTAGACGGTTGGCCTTTAATATGCCTGTCCATGGATTGCAAATACACCATCAGTTTAGTTATCAATAGTAATATTGAATACAGTATTGAAAACAATCGCTTATTTATATGAATAATGACAATGAGATTATTAGCTGTGAAGAGAAGGCGTTATTTCAGACTCTTTTGATTTCACTTTTTGTTGGGAAAACCCTAATGACTGAAATGATTAAGGAGTGACTGTTTGTTTGCTTGATAAATGATATTTTATGAAATATATGCTATTCTTATACGATATATGACTACCAAAAGAATATTAAAGAATTTTATGTCGTTATGAAAATGGATAATAAATTATCGATTATTCCATTCAGTCTTTTGGACTCAATTTATTGTATTTTTTTACTCATATTTTGCCGAATCTTTTGAATATAAGATTTCAGAACTTTTTTTCATATTTTATTCCAACAGAAAATCAATTTAAATGAAAAAAGAATTTTCAATTTGAATGATATGAATAAAAGGAAATTTTTGAATATTTTTAAGTGATTTTAAGTGTTTGACAGATTGATGGTCTGATTCTCGCTTTTGCTTTCATCGCTGTATTTCTCTGCAATGAGAGTCAAAACTGAATCTAATCGATAGTTCACTACTTTCTAAACTAAATCCTTAATTAAATTCTGTATATCATAAGCATTGAGTCCAGTCATGCTCTAAATCCCATTCAATTTAAATGCATCTCCGCTCGACTTTTAAACTTTATTTTGTATACGATCTGAAAATTTTTCTTCAAAGTATACAATGTTCTCACAAGTCAAACAGAGATGACCAGGCTACTTATCATACTATGCCCGTATCGTATTGCATAAATCAGTATCAATTTTGTCACGCTTATAATAAGCAGGTTGCTTTGATAATATATAGCAAACTATAGTACAGTATCTATAATTAAAAATAACGTCAATTCTGTTCGGGTCTTATCTATTGAGTTGAATATGCATTTCATACTAACATTAGATTTCCATAAATATAAATATAAATAATTAGTTTAATTAACACAAAATAATAGAAATTAAATAAAGATTTAAGACTCGGAAAGAGCAGAAAATCTTGTCTTCAGTTCTATTCTCAGATCATTTAATTGCAATATGATATGAACCAGAAGTAATTGAAATCTCTATCTATAGATAATTGGTGTCCAAACAGACAAACAGGAAGTCTTGCGCATAACTGAAATGCTACGAAAGTCTTGCAAAAAGTTGTTATCCTCGCTGTCGAGGCATTCAGTTTTGCAACAAATATCACAATTAGATAATATCCGACAGAATTATTGCATCCAATTATTCTAATGCTATTGATTTGATTTCATTCAATTCAATGTCAATTCAGATGACAAACATAATATGAAAACTATTTTTTTCCGGTCAAACCTAAATTGGAGAATAAGAGGAATCATGTTTTTCTATTAACCTTTCATATTATGTTTTCATACCGGTGTCGCGCACCTAAATCACCAAGGCATCAATTTCTGACGTTTCTAAAAATTCTTGCCTTTGAAATAGTTATCACATAAAACCAAGATTAAGACGTATATTGAGACAGGTTGAAATAAAATATAATTAAGACAGATTTATGTTTGAATGGAATTTGACTGAATAAGTAATTAATTAATAACGGCTTGTTTATCTTTTGATTCTCGACTGCAGTAATCTTTTGACCTATCTATGTTCAACGTTGATTTCTCACGTATAGCAACCTATTTGTAGAATCCTTAGAATATCTGAGTTCTGCCTCACCTGACAATGTCGTCAGAGGTGTGAGAATACGGTAGTTATGGTATGAAAATACACAGACGACTAAACAGCACAAAATCGAAATAATTTGATTGAATTACATTTGGCCTCAACTTAATGGTAAACTGATCTCAACATTATTAGAACTGAACTGAACTGAACTGAACAATATAGATATTTTTCATCGGACAAACGCCTCACTGAATACCAGGCCTTTAACTCTTAAGTTGACTGAAAACCCCTTCGAAGCTATTGAAACAGATTTTCTTTTAGTTTGATTGCAAACACATTCCAGTGAAGGGTTCATTCGAGCGCATGAGAGAAATGGACCTGAAATGACCCAAACACTAAGCACAGGGTATATAATACTCATAAAAATATACTGTATTCTGAAGTCAAATAGAATTCTTCTCTAAAAACATATACAAAAAACTGTTTACGAACTCATTGGAGTCATTCCAGTTGTAATAACTTTCAAACTGTAAAACTTATATTTTGTTTCTTCAGATATGTGTTCCGTATTTTTGTTATATTTTCTATTATTATCCAAATGTGTAGTCCATTCCTATTTGCTTTTCAAACTTATTTTCAGAAGTATTTGCAATATTTTTTTTTATTGTTTTCCTATTTATTATGTGTATACCCAATGAACAACTGTTCAAATTCTCAATTGTTCTTTACTATACACGAGAGTAATGCACCGATAGTTTAAATTCATAGCCTTTAGAGAAGAGTATTCGCTGTGAATATCATATAATAGATTGGATTTTATATGTAAAGGAAAAATACAAATAAAATATAAATAACTGTAAAACTAATTCTGTATCACAAATAATATACCGAAATGAAGAAAAAAAAGTAATAAAAAGCAAAGAAATGAAAAGTTTGAATAAAAAGAAAACTTCTATTTATCCGAGTCTTGTATAGAAAAGTTTCAAATCTAATATTGATTGATATCGTCTGTGAATTGTGTAGTATTTAATCAAAAATGGAGTCAAAACCACAGAATTGGATTGGATTTACATTGAAATAATACAAACGGATCTCAAAGAATGAAATCAAATAAAACAAATATTTAATTCAAACGTTCAAACAAATGGATATGTCTTAAGAGAACTACAATTCCCATAAAAATGTCAAATTTCCTATTCTTGCGACACAAATAGTAAACGTCTATTACTTTTCACTCTAGAGTTGAGTTCAGCTCTGAAATCACAGAATCCTTCCTCTCTATCCTCTCTGTCCTCTGCTCTTTCATACTATACTCTAATGTAGTATTGATTTTAACTTATATTCCTCTATATATAGCCCGACATTAAAAACGAATGAAAAAAATTCAATTTTTCTGAATCTAAAAACTAATACAAAGCTTAATATACAATGATTTCTATATTATATACTGTAGTTTCCCCCAGTTTTCATCCCAGAGTCGTTAATTATCGCTTAATAGATGACCATGTGGACCTGTGCTCAAATAGCTTACTACTGAAATCTAGCATCATAAAGAGAACCTGGCTTGTTGCAAAGTTACATTGAAAAATGATGAACATCCTTGGTATGAGCAGAAGTTTTCAAATACTGTAGTTCGGGTCAAATTATTTGAGCAAAAAAAAAGGTCATCTGTGCTGTAAATATAGACGATTTTGACTATTGTATCAAAAGTACCCTTCTCCTACATTACTAGTTTGAGTTGCTTGGCTATCCATGGTTGAGTTTAAACAATACAGTTATGCTTAGGTCTGAAGACTATAGAAGTGTAAAATTAGACATCACTTAAGTTCATTCAAGTTATTAAATCAATAGACAAGTGAACCGAATCTTATCTTTTTCTTTCTCTAATGAATTCTCTTTCCAATAGATATACAATTATTTTCAGTACATATATAGATGTCTTCGAAGAAGTTGAATAAAAAAAAAGTTAAATTTCGCTCAAAAAACTTTTCTCACAGACTATTATTTATGGATTCATTCAAATTATCTGTTTGTGAGCCGACACATCTCAGATCAAATATCACTATATTTTTTCCATTCATTCAATTAAATTGATTTCTTATTCGGAAATTTTTTTAAGAGTTATTCACAACAAAGTGTAGAAAAATTCAAATCATAAGTCTATGTATTACTTCTCAGCTATTATTATAATATTTTTGAATTTTCTCTTAAAAAATAACATATCTTTTGATCGAAAGAATTCTCGAAAAACTAATTCTTATATTCTTTTGATTATAATATTCAGTAAAAAATTATTAGTTTTGAAGCAAAGCTTTTGATACAGAAATCAATGCTTTACACGAATTGGTCGATTCATTGGACTTACCGTCTGAGTCGGCCCTTTGGAAATTGCTTTTGTGGTCTTTGCCATCACTTGCGGCGAACTCTTCGAACTCAATAAAGCCGTCGGAGTTCTGGTCAAAGGCGTCGAACGTGGGATAGCCTGTGGACGAGAAGACTAACTCTTCGCTCACTAATAAAGTCGTTTCCTCTTTATTAGGCTTTAAATTCTTTTTGACTATAGTTAACAGTTTAGTCGTAGAGCCGGTATTGGACTTATCCTCAGTCGTGTCGGTCGGTCTCTTCAGGTCGAAGCTACTGAACGGCGCACTCATAGACAGTGCCGTTAATGTCATTAATAGCACTAAAATCGCAAACATTTTTATAAATTGAAAAAACTATTAAATAGTTTAAAAACTGAATAAAAAGTAAAATAAAATGAATTGAAAACGACTTTACAAATGCGTATTTCGAGTTATAAATGAAGAAATATTTTTATTAATTTATAGGATATTGTGTTCAACAGGAGAGCCAAACAATTCTCGAAACCTCTGGTTCTGATTCAAGGTTTTCAATAAATAGAGTTTTGAGTTCTTCAGAAAACAGCGAAATCGTGTTTTGCGATAGCTTTCCAACCACTGTATCGTTCGTATCGTTGAGCTAACTCTAGTGCCTCGAAGTGCTGGTGCCAACAGCAGTAGCAGACTATACCGGTTCGCATCCAACGCCAAAAACGCCAGAGTTATTGAGACGTCTCTATAGTTACAGATACTCTTCGGTTCAACTTTTCCTCTCTTTCTCTCTCTATCTCTCAGTCCTCTCCTATACAGACAAAGCTTTCACTCATTCATTAGAATATTTGTTATTAAAAAAATTTCATTATATGAATAGAGAATAAAAAGTTTCTTAAGATTTCTTAATTCATATTTCTTTTTGCTTTTGTGGCCTTCAGTGCCACCAAAACTGGTTATAACTATCAATCGTATAATACAATTAGTGATGTATTCCTTGAAACTATTCAGTAAACAGTTTATACACTCGAGATGCGCAATGTGGGGGATAAGACAGAAATATATATGATTCAAGTCATGGCAATTTGCCCCTAGGCTTCTGACCAAGGCTTATTTTGCAGATATTCTATTAGATATTCATAATATTCTGTGAAATTGGGCTAAATCTAGTCAATTGAATCAATAATATTGATTTGTCTGATAAACAAATATAGAGTGGGATCAGAACAATACACTCCTCCCAATCCCATATTCTTGAATAAGCCTGCTTTCTTCAGCTTAACAGAATGCTCCCTGGTATAAATGTTGGCTACATGTGCTCATCCGTATTGATCATTTGATAAAAGCTGCAAACTTTACGCAATATTTATTATGAATAAAATTCCCGTCTATTTTGAGCACACATTTGGTGGGGTTTTTTCGGCCAATTATTATTCCAAATACGTATAAGTCATATAATATTTATGCGCTAATTATAATCTATGCGGAGGCAGATCCTGATTGAGTTGGTTCACAATAAATATAGAACTTTTATAATGAATTTCCAATTGTTTTCTCTAATTCTCAAATTAATCTTTGCTTTCGGTTATTATGAATAATAAATAGTTATCAGAAAAAATGTCAAAATTATAATATAAGTCATTAAAATGAAAATGAATTATAGAAAACGATTTATGCTTTTGTACGGAATTATAATAACTTATTATATATGAGATCATAAATGTTGGCAAAATTGGTTATCTATTTAAAAAATCTCAATAACATTGTGACTCTCTTTCTATGCCTGCCTTTTGAAGGCTTCACAATAAGACACATCATTTTTAATACACTAATACTTGCGCTAAACTACCCAAAGCCCACTTATTCTCATATTTATTATATGGTTTCAAACATGAGATGATTTTTTTCCTACGCTTTTTCATAACGTTTACTCTCATCGCACTTATTATAGGCTTTTAATCATAGCTTATATAAACACAATTTATGCAATGAAAGCTCAGTGAAGATCAAATCGATGTTTAATATACTTTACGCTCCAATAGAATGAATGACAGATTATTTGTTTTTACTTTTTTCATTTGAATCTCATTTTTAAAAACACATAATTCAGCAGAGATGCGGAAGTCTAAGGGAGTATTAAGTAAATACACCCTGGATTTGGTGCAAAATAAGGGAATAAGTTGAAGTCATAAAGTCAGCTCGTTAAATTTTAAAGATAACGAAGTGGTAGTACAGGTAAAGCAGAAGAATGCATATGAAGTGGAATTTTTCTCGTCTTTAGAAATATTCCATCTTTTTATCGAAAATTAGTCGATTTTTATCTGATTGTAGCCTTTTCTCCAATTTAGAAAGGTCATTTTGGGTATAGCCCTTTCCTCACTATCCCTGATATAATTTATTCATGGGTTTAGTATTTATTAGATATTTAAATAATATGTAAAATTCATATTTGTTTTAAAGCCTCAAAATGTGTAGATATCTGATGAAATGGTTATCTAAATAATAGCTAAGCCTTGTATTTATTCGACAGAAATTCAGTTTTATTTTTTACATAACAATTAATAGGCTTTTGTCTGAATTTTATTTTTATAAACCAATGCAACGGAACAGAAAATTATATGCATTTTATTCGTTAGTTCTTCACAGAGACTATAAAATACTTAATAATTATTATATCGTCTTTCAGTACTGTATATAAAACCAGAAGTCAAGGATTCATATCATGAATATATACATGTTTTGAATAAAAAACAAGTATTTCAGTCAAGAAATTAAAATAAAAGTAATTATAATTAAAATTTAATTAAATTTATTTATAAGGAAATTCAGCAAAAGTGCATTCTTTCAAAATATTATATTTAATGACCCATTATATCAACTTATCAAGTTCCTTGGCTCTCTCTCTCTCTCTCTCTCTCTCTCTCTCTCTCTCTCTCTCTCTCTCTCTCTCTCCTCTTTAATGCTATAAAATAAATATAATATAATAAAACTTTAGAAAAAAAACAATTTAATGCAAAGAGGTTTTTAAGTATAATTTGTTTCAGCAGATAGTGTCTGATATTTATTGTTATGTATTAAATAATTTCGACTATAATCAGAAAAAGTTGTATTTATTTCACTTTTGGGTTATAGAGATCCAAAACTATTACACAATAACATCCTTTTCTTTGTTTCCCTACACTCTGTATATTCTTCACTCTATTTATACGATTATATTCTGAGTCTACTATTGTCTCATTTTTAAAGCCAATCTCATAAATATTTTATTGAATTTAGAGAACTTTTCTTATATTTACAAAAATATTTTATTCAATAAATGGATTTTATATAAGATTACATATAATTGTATTCTGTGTTTCTGTTGTGTAGGAGAAGAAGAAAAAGTGAATCCTTTATCATATTTTTTGATATCATAGTTGTATTGTTTCACTAAAAAAACAAAACAAATATTGAATTTTTCATAGCATTCAACAAATTGAGAAAAATTCTTTTGACCCAAATATAATTTGTATGAAAAATAAGAATAAATAAATATATATATTATTTACTGTTAGTTCATATTTCACTATTAAAGTCAATACCAAATGAATGATTCCTTTTGTCTCTCATTTTTTATTTAATTATATTTTTAATATCAATAAATGGTTTCTTTTTTCTGATAAAAAACCTTTGCTTCGAGTTATTTACTTCAATGAAAAATAATTTTTTTTAACTCAACCTTAAGAAAGGAGTATATAGTTTTGGTTTGTTAGTTACTCTGAACAAATTAAAATTGATAAACGAGATACCGGTAATGAAACTTGTCTTGATACTAACAATGTTACTAAAAAGTATAATATACAAAGGTGATTAGTTGTGAAGGCAGTATTAGACGATTATGAAATTAAAATACTCATTATTTTGAACCAAGGTAATTTTTTCGGTTAAATTCAACAAACCTTAGTATAAATTCAATATCGCACTGTGAACTTCGAACTATACGTGAAATTCGAGTGTGAGTAAAGAAAATCATTCTTTATTTTCATCTTCCAATATAACCAGATTGAATCAGGTTTAAACAGTGTTCATTTTGATAAAGTGTAAAATAACTTCTAAATTCTAACTTTATATTCATTAGATAATAATTTGAAGAGAGGAGTCAAACTAGCAGTGCTTAACTCTTGTTTTTGTGTCGAATATGTTGAAATTTTAAATCGATTACTGAGTTATTTGTTTTTAAAATAGTTCACTTGAGATGATGTGAATTCTTATGAACCGATTATAGAATTGCATTCAAAGTGAGAAACAATAGAATTATATTTGAAAATAAATTTGAATTCAATTTTATAAAATGTCTGAAACATAGGTTGTGTCAGAAATATATAAGTTATTTAAGTTCATTAAAGGTCACTCTCTACTAATCATTCAATCGGTTCTACCATTGATTGCATGATTAAATGGACCAGTGCTACAATTTGGGAGGTTTGCTGACTTGTATTTCATATACTGTAACAAACTATTGATATTTTAAGTCAAAACTATTTATTGTTTTTCATAATTATTTCCCTAATTGTGAGAATTTGAAAAAATCAATTAAGATGAATGTATGAGGGTAATCACCGAACTAGTACTCAATTAGGGAATTCCATGATTGGAGTTCATTGAAGTATAACTATAAGAAAATCCCAAACAAACAACAATAGGATTAAAAATGTTTGAAAAAAATTAATTTTAACCAATAATTGCTTTAAATTTATATTTTTGTAAAAAACAAAATTAAATAGAAGTCAACCTTAAGAACAGTGAAGCAGATGAATCACCTTGCTGATGAAGTAGATACAGTTACATTGCTGAACAAATTTGTCAGGATGAAGAAATGATGCTGCTACAAATTGAGCATGATGATCGACACAGGCCCAGAATCAACGACTGGGTACCATCGCCTCTGGAGTGCACTTCAGTTCGCAAGAACTCCATTGTCTCCCCGACAGCTATGACTCTCACGGCCTTCAAGTGCCACCTCTGGAGGTCGTGTCAGATCCTGAGTCTAGTCGGGGGAAAGGGTTGTCAGCAATGGTATGGCTGTCATATCGATCAGTGGTTGTTATCTGAACTCAGTTCTGGTAAGACTTTCGCTACGAATAGGAGTTAACCCAAAGAAGGGCTTAAAGAAGAAGTGATTCCTTCGGGAGTCAGAGGTAGTCGTCTCAGAGGGAAGACATACAACTGATGGGACGACGAGGCGTCTGTGCCGGAGCTAAGAAGTCTGGCCAATGGATTGGCTTCGGTGCAGACGGAGGCGGAATGCGGGTGGAGTGGGCACCGCCTCAACACAACTGATCCAATACTGTAAACCATTCGACTGACCACTTGTCGAAGTCTAGGAGTCATCGCATGTCTGATATCAGGTCTAAATTAGAGTTCACTTAAAACTCGAGTAAAGACTTGAAAATCTATTTCGGGATCAGAACAGAGATCGAGTCAATCGACTGAGAAGTGAAAAGAAGTCGATTGAGAGTCGATTCGCAGTTCAGTTATGGGACTCAGAGATGGAGTCAAACGACTAATTTGTCGTTTAATGAGTATTGAAATCACATGAAAGGAATGGGATTTCAATTCGGGATTATTTGAATCGATTTTGGATAAGATATTCAAAAGGCAGAGAATTTCGGTTTAATTTGGTATTCGCTTCAAATTTAAATTCTTCGGTCGTCTGAGCATTGGATAGATTGCAGGGAAAGGAGTAGTGAATGAATGGTAAGACGAAGTGAAGACATAGTACTGAAGGCTGGAGTCGGAAGTCGAGTGATCGGACTCGACCAGAGGTCAGAGACAGTCGAATGTCACGCTTTGGAGACTGTACTCGAAGTCGGATCAGAGGTCTGTCCCGCCAACAGATCCTCTTCTCCTCACATACCGCTTATCCGCCAAATAGTGTTCGCCAATACTGACCGCCAGTTCTAACGCCAAAAGAGTCGAGAGATCCGACCGAAAGGAATGGCCTCTAAATGATGGTTGGGTTCGATCTGAAGGGAAAGGAATACTCGACGGAAGACAAGAGTGATTCGGGAAATGTCTTCAATGAGTCTTAAGGAATGAGTTGTGAATGCAATGAATCAATGCTTTAGTCGACCGATAGATCAGTTCATCCGAAGAATACTTATTTTTATTCCAATAAAAGCTTTTCATTCAATTCAATGCCATTTTTATATTCGTTTCAAATAATTATAATTAAATAGAAATATAATTCAAATAATAATTAAATCAAATATAAAAGAGGTTTCAAATCAGGCTTTCTATAGGA
>JAQIWA010002037.1:0-14906 GCA_034693305.1 Eueremaeus valkanovi
AAATGAATGAGAACGCAATTCGATGCTTAAGCATAAGTAAGCTTACTTGCACAAGCATCAATGAGAACTGCATATAAGTGACCTACGATTAAAAACCTTACGAATCAGTGGATCGCCGGATTTGTCCGTCAGTGCGTCCGAAGAACTAACCAGACGTTCCTGATATCAGTTTTATATCTTCTTAGAGGAGTTTTGCTTAAAATCCAAGGTCAACATTATAATACTGTATATCTGATATTTCTATTGAATTCGGATGCAATTGACTCCTATTATACCTATTATTGATTATTTAGACAAAAGTTAAGTGCATTTCATATTCATATCAGAAAAGATGAAACACTTAATGATATTCTATTATATATTCATTTATACCCAAAATAATGAAGACTTCAATTAAGAGTTTTTGTTGAATAAAAGTTAATTATATTCAGAATATTCCGATTTGTATTTTTACGCAAAATTTTCCTAAACTAATGATAAATTGTGGAAAAATTGATTATATTTTACGAAGAAATTACCGGTTATTCGTTCAATTAGATTAATAAATATGAACGGGCAAGATTAATCAAGACAGATTGTATAGAAGGGAGTAAAATGGTGAATTTTCGCCTCAAAACTCAGGGGTGGAATGGCAGGCAAGATGATCGCGAAAATGGCGTTTTGATTGAATTTCTAACAAATTCGACCCAATATAGTGTTAATTTAGTTACCAAGCTTCATTTAGTTGTTTTATATTCACCTTTGAATTCCACTTACAGTATAATACGAGCTCTCATCAATTTTTGTATTCAATTATTTTTTCTAAAAAAATATTCTTTTAGTAGAAATTCTATAAAATTATTTTTTAACCCTTAGGCTACTAACGCGAATAACAAAATGATGCTTGCTCACTTCATTTAATTAATAGCTTAATTGAAAATTTAATCTGTTTTGTTTGATTTGACTGTTTGTTTAAATACTGACGGGTTGGTTGAACTCTCAGTTATTTATGTAGTTATTCATTGAATAATTATTTGATTTATTGAACACTGATTTGCCTGATTTTTTGTCAATTTTTAAACCTTGGTGCAAACTTAATAATAATATTCGTTGCTTATTACTTATAACAATATATAAATTTGAGTTCAAAAACTGAACACTCAAAATAACTTTTGTGATAAACTAATATTAATATTCTCTGTTGTTGTCCTTTTTAATTTTTTCAATTTTCAAAATTATCTTGAAGTTACCCCAAAGTAATTTACCCTTACATTCGATAAATAGACTCAATCTCGAAATCATACTTACCAGCATAGCTAAGGGCTCGGTTAGATCGATGCTATGGCTAACAGTGTGCTTACATTATTAATCTGTGTACAAATCTATTTATAGAAAGCAACAAATAAAACATGACTAAGAAAATGAGGGTTGAGTGCGAAAAATATAATTAGTATAGAAATGACTTCTAATGAATCATTTAATCAATGAATATTGACTACAATTGACTCAATACTCACAAAATACTCTAATTCTTAGTTGGTTTGCAAACAATACTTAATTCGTACAGTTTTCGCGGATATAAGAGATTATTGAGTATAGAAGTTCATATGCATTCAGAATTTTCAACTTGCTTTTCTAAACTGTTTTTGCTCCTTGGCCTGGCCTGGGAAGAGTATTGTAGTCTAGTTTTGCTTGATTACAATTGAACATCGTCATTCATTTTCACCTAGAATGTTGAATTCCCATTTCAAGTAATTTGCCTGTTTTTACAATAGATTTGGTTCCGGGTCTCTTATACTGTAATAATAATACTATATATTCATACCAACACTGATCACATGTAATATTTGCATCAATTCTTGTTATAATGTGTGACACAAATAAAATGTCATTTAATTAGTTTTACTTCTATTCAAATCTGTTCTGATATCTAGTATTTGCGAACACTATTAGAGTCGAAGCGATTTATTGCACGCAATGACTAAATAAATGTTTAGATCCAATCGGAAGCACAAAAATTAAAGGATAGACTGAAATGCATTAATGGATTAGATGTCGATTCACTTGAATTGATGCGAGAATTAGGTTCGGATCGAATCGAAATCAAAGCCAAAATTGTTTTATTGACTTTTGCTTTATTAGTAATAAAATTAAACCAGAGATCCAGTAAAAAGTATCCAAGGTCTTTATGCTCAGACAGTGCCTGGATGATATTTTGATCAGGAATTCATTTATTTCGAGCTCATCTGAAACGCGTACAGCCTGTGAATCAAATGTGTGCTTTACTCTGAGTAATAGCTGCTCTTAGTTTTGATAATTTCTTATATCTTTCGAAGATTTTATATCAGTTTTAAATCAAATAATTCTTTGAATAAAAGTTTATTTATTCACAAAATTATTTTAATCTCAATTTTTGTGTTAAAAATTTGATTTCAAACAGTTTTCAAATCCCGGAAAGAGATATGAAATTATCAAAAATAAGAGCAGGTATTACTCAGGGTAAATCAAACATTTGCTTCCCCTCCTGTACTTTCAACAATTCAGACCTAAATTAAAATACAATTAAAATTAACACTTTATTACAATACTAGGACGGAATGGTTGTCAATATGTGCTCAAAATTGTTAGCTCTGTATAATCGCTTATATTCTTGAGAACCTGTCTGTCTGTCTGTATTTTTTTGAAATTCTGAAAAGATCTGTTAAAATCCGTTTGGTGAGTGCATTACCGTATATGTTCAGGCAAGTATTGCGTACACTAATACTGCGAAACAGCAAAACTTTATGGAATCTTAGGCCCAGACAAGTCCAACGATACCCCAAATTCTTATTAAATTAAAGCAATAGATTTTAGCGACAATAGAAAGAAATGTTGCCTTGATACCATGTTTACAGTGAGCCATGTATTCAACCGAATGGCTTATGCTTTAATAACTCAATGAATTTTTGAGATCTCTGGCCGTTTTCTTCAATGGAACCAGGGTGGGTTATCTGGGGTACCATTGAACTCGTTTTGACCAAAGCTTTCAGCAATTATATAGTATTGGTGCTCAGGCTCATCTGTCGAGATGTATAGATTTTCGGTTAAAACCTTTATTGAATATTCCGATTAAAGGATTAGTTGTAGAAACGAAAAGCTCAATGAAATCCTCAATTGTTTTGTTCGGAACTAATTCTTTGCAAGAATTCTCTGGAGATATGATTCACACATTTGAAGAGATATTACAACAAAATGAGATGACTTACTACTGTAGTAAGGGGTGATTCACATATTACGTTCGCACTTGGGGGGAGGGGGGTATCGGCCAAAGCGAACTTTTGCGAACTAGGGGGAGGGGGAGGCCTTAAGAACGTTCGCATTTAAATAATTTAAGGAATGTAAGGGATTAATTTTTATCAAAGTTAATTTTTTGATAACAACGATTTGATAACAAATTTTGAATAAATATATGACTGACTTTGAATAGAAATAGTTTAATTTCCAGTTTTTGAAATATTTTAAGTGAAAATAATTTTATAAAATATTCATTTAAATCATTATTACTCAAAGCCATCATATGAGACCTTCATTAAGGCCTATTCCGCGACTGAATTTTTTTAGGGGTGGGGGGGGGTTAGGGACATGCGAACGTAATTTTTTAAAATGAATACATGCTAACAATTGCGAACATAGAGGGGGGAGGGGGTCTAGATTTCTCAAAAAGTGCGAACGTAATATGTGAATCACCCCTTAGGGGTTTAGGTTAGGGGTTTAGGTTTGGAGTTTAGGTTAGGGGTTTAGGTTAGGGGTTTAGTTTAGGGGTTTAGGTTAGGTTTAGGTTAGTTTAGGTTTTTCGCTTTTTTCAGCACTCGTTCTATGTTTGCATTATTTGACTAATAATTCCATAGAGTTCTTAATATTCAGTATTGAACTTATATTTTGATTACTGGCTAACTCTTCCTTCCAATTAATGTTACTATGTTTTGGATAGTTTTAGCTATAGTACCTTTTTATCTCATAAGCTCAGTGTCACAAATGTCTATTCGATGCGTGAATTCACGGTTTTCTGCTCTTTAATAAATATTCTAAAACTGTATAATAGTATCAATTAATTTATATAAATAATATAAAATCATCTTTTATTCAAAAACCTTTGGTTTCTCCAGGAAAATTTGACACAGTACCAATTATATACAATAAAACTTACGCTTATCCTATTATAATTCATTAAACTTTGAAAAAGTTTAGTCCAAACAGTGATTGAAACAAATTGTTACTCATTCTCATTGGGATTAGCTATACCTTTGCGAGTATTGAACCAAGGTATTTATTGAATATAGAACAATCTTATTGTGTGCTTATAGAGCATGAATTCATATACAAAAGACTTGAAACAGAATTATCTTTATCTGATGTGAAAACTATTTTAATAGCCTTTCTATTGATTCTGTTTATAAGAATCCATTCAAATGTAAAACTGATAAACGCTATCACTGTTTGTCTATTATTCGTATAATAGGTATTCCCATTGGACAGTAGGTATGCTAACGTCAGTACC
The DNA here is from genome assembly GCA_034693305.1 of Eueremaeus valkanovi. Classification (NCBI taxonomy): domain Eukaryota; kingdom Metazoa; phylum Arthropoda; class Arachnida; order Sarcoptiformes; family Eremaeidae; genus Eueremaeus; species Eueremaeus valkanovi. Next base: position 4,517 of record JAQIWA010002037.1, read on the forward strand.
GATGCTATACCAGAATTATGCACAAGTATTGTGTCAATACTGTGTTGACAAATAAGTTGATTATAATCTGTGCAAATCGAAAGTTCTACTGAAAATTCAGGTTAGGTTTTAGAGGTCGTCAGAAATGATGCCTAAAGTCCTGAATATGTTTTCAAAAATCAATAATACAGTAAATATTTGAAGAGTCAGTTCAAGGCTCTATGGCTTTATGCAGATTATTTTTAGATGTAGTTTAGGTGAAATTTTGACGGCATCTTCAATTAACCCAGTGCACATTGTAAATCTGATTCCGGGTCTAATTTGAAAGTACTAAATTTATAAATAGATTTGTCTGAAGTGTTAAATAATATTCTTTCGGATCAAATAAATACACAGTTTTTAAGCTATTATTCTGTAAATTCTTTTGAGGATAAAAATGTACCCGAACACATTGACCCCTTTCCACCAACATGTACCTTGTTCCTTTGAATACAAGGAAAATTTATTTTATTTGTATATATATTTATCGTACAATGAGCTCATTTTTCGGAAGATGTTTCAGACCATTAGCCATGCTGAGTTCTGTGAAATGCTTGCTCAAGCATTAAATTGAACAAGCATCAACCTCAAACTTAATTTTACTCTATGCTAATGAACCTTATAATGAACCCACCTCATTTATTAATTTATTATCAAGACTATTTTTATTATTAAGCATGGGTGATTTATTTATTTTTATTCCGAGTATGTTCTTGTTTATATTGAAAAATAAGCTTGTTTAAAATGAAAATCTCATATAAATGTAGCCGAAAGCCTGTATAGCTTTGAATGACACCTTGATTAATTAGTATGAGCTATATTTATCCTGGTATTAGTCAGGTTTGTATATATCGTATTGCAATTTGAATCCGAAATATTGCAAAATATTTTTCCATTAATTTTGTAAACAAATAGAGAATTAATTTCAAAATTATTCAAATCAATCGATTACTTAATGTTTAGTTAAAAATAAATAAAAATATTTTTCGATAAAAATCTTATTTCTATTTTTCGCATATTTTAATGAAAATGTGGGAAAAAAAGTATATGAAATGCAAGTAATAAAAAATTGTTTGCCTTTTTCAACACAACTAACCTTAACATTAAAGCCATTTATGAATTAAATTAAGAATTATTTAAATATTAAATATTAAGAAAAAAAATATAAATAAAATTGTTTATAAAATTGCGTTAAATAGTATACGAAGTACAGCGTGAATAAGGAAAAGAAGAACACTTTGACTAAAAGTATTAGTCGTCATTGTTATAACAAGGGAATGAGTTCGGGTTAAAAAATTCCTAAGTGAGCAAAGTTTTTCATAATATTTAATACAATATAACTGTTAAATAGAATTTTTTGAATAAGCTAGTTTAAATGGAAAATGCTTAACATTACAAATGATCCTAGTAAAATCTTAGGTTAGGTTAGGTTAGGTTAGAGGTTAGGTCAGAGGTTAGGTTAGAGGTTAGGTTAGGTTATGTAAGAAAAATGTTCTTCTGTTGCTTTTTCACAGTGTATGCTTAAATCCAGATTTTCCCAACAGAATAATCGCGTATTTAATCAATAAATTGATTTAAACTACAATCACATGAATATTCTTAATAATAATTATTATTTTCTCTTTATTTTTGTTAATTATTTTTAATGATATAATTATTAATATAAGAAAAAGTGTTTTTAAAGTCCTTTTTCAGCAAAATATTTCTCTTAAATTACAGTTTAATCTGATATTAGATAAGAATAAGTGAATTATTTTCATTTTTAATCACAAGAATTATTTCAATTAAAAGTTTTTTTTCTCTAATGATTTGTAATTCAGATCAAAAAACCGCTAATATTTGTAAATTAGATAAGAATTCAAACGATAAGAATCATTGATATCAGTGTCAAAAATCTGATTATTTTTTTTAATAAACTGTTAAATAAATTCGTGTTTTTTCATCTTTTTTTTCTGTTACTATGTATTCAAAGATGATTTATAATAAAAAATATCTATTTTTAGAAAATATTTTTATATAAATATTTATAATAATAATTATGAAAATTTCATCCATTCCTCGGCTATAATCGTAGCCAAGAGTACATTAGTTTCTATATTTAGGCTCAAAATGAAAATTCTAGAAAAGAAATTAAAATAAATTTTCTGCAAAAATAAATATATACTTCAAATGGCTGTCAATCATATTGCGTGTACTCAAGGTATCAGAAAAAATATTTAACATTAATAAGCATTTAATTCAGAATTTATTCAATTTTTTTCTTATAATTTATTCAACAGAAGAAACATAATTAAAACCATTAGAAAAATGATCCGGATTTTCAAACATGATATAAATTGAATTTTACTTAAAATAAGAAAAATTACCTCTAATTAAATGAGTTCTGAAAAAATTCAGTTCAATATACTTGATGAAGATTTTTCATTACCTTAGCTCATTTTATACCTGTTAAAAAGAGCAATACGAATGGAGCTTGCTAATTGCGATGCATGTTTTTTATTTTAATTAATTAATGTATCCATTAAAAATTAAATTTTAATGAGCTTGGTTATCCTTGTATCGATTGAAAATGAATTTTAATCATTTTATTTACAAATTGATTGCATAATTACTGTCTGGAAATTTTTATGCCCTGTTTATAATTGTTGGCAAAACAGTATTCAATGTCATGTTTCGGCTGATAGCCTGGTTACTTAATTTGCGCGGAATTTTTTTTAATATCATTTAATTCAGTTCCAAAAAGATTTGCTTGTATTTAGTTTTTAAAAAACTGTTCGGAATCGTTGACCACAAAATCCAGGTTAAAAAAGACTGACTGATCCTAACAATGGAAGTATTTATTCTAAGTTCGGTATTTCTAAGATGTAATATGATGTAGGTTGTTTTATTTCCGCCCGTTCTGCATTCCCGTGCATATGAGCCTGGTGTGGTCATAACAAACAAAGGTGAGTTAACACAGCAACTCAATAGTTAGCAGGTTAACTTTCAAACACAGTTCAAGTATGCGGTTTCAAATGGAAAGTTCCAAGTTCAAACAGTTCAATAAGCCTAACCTGTTAACTATTGAGTCGATGTGTTCCCTTTGATATGATGACACCAGACTCATATGCACGGGAAGGCGGAATGGTTTTCCAGACTCTCTGCTCATAAGTAATATAAAGTAATTTTATATCTTATCAGAACTTTTGGCTCAAAACAAAAAATTGAAAACAAACAGAATTTTTCTGAATTCTTGAATTATTCCGAAAAATAATGCCCCTGGTGTTTTGCTAGCTATCAATGTAACTCTGAAAACTATACCAATCTACTTTTCTGATGTATAATCAATGACATTCATTCAATTTTTATTTGAATAATGTTCTGCATCTCTGACTCAAGTGAATAGAATTTTATTACAGTTTTCAATGAATTATCCAATAATTGCAATACAAATAAAAGGGATATTTTCAGGAAAAAAATTATTTACACTTACTAATAAAGAATTACCTGCGTCACCTTAAGTTGACCCCGATGTTATTTTTGCTATGCTATCAAAATTCTGTATTGAATTCGTAAAGAAAAGCCATAAATATTAAGATATTCTTCTTGTTTAAGGAAAGACAAATAAAAATGGCATTGCTATGAATGAACACCCAGGTGATTGATGTGGATTATTCTGCTGTCAATAAAATCTTAAGTGAAAAAACATATTTTTAGATCCTTTTAATGGAATAAACCTAAATATAAGCCAGAATTTTGAAAAAAATAACACAGAATTGTAAATATTTTTTTTGCTGTAATTAAATATATAAATAAATATTTTTAATTATATAACATATGGAAAAACATCCCTATGCTTTCTGCACAGGTATTAAAAATATGTTGATTAGAAGAAAAGATAATTTTTATATTAATATTTTATTCTCATCACTCAAATTGCAAATAACGGCATAAAAAATGTATAAAAAACTTATTTAATGGCAATGAAAGTGAGAATAAAGAAACAAAATATAAGTTTTTAAAAATATATTTAAAAATTAAATATAATTTTTTCCCTATTTTTATCACAACTGGTAATCAATAACAATAAATAAATTGTAATCAAATTCTATTCATATATAATATAAAATATATTACTCTTGCCGTCAGACTGACAAAAGAAGGTCAGACACAGTATTATAGTTAAGAATAAGGAATAAAATATTTATTTTTTAAACAATTATGTGGTTTAGGGATAACCTGAGGTAATACTTGATAATTGATCTGTGATAAAATATTGAATAAATACAGGCAGCTAGTTCAATTTGAAGTGAAAATCAAATTTAAGGCCAAATTTATGCATTGGATATATTTTCGCCTATAATTTATCAATCAATATCTCCCCCCATCTTTGTAGCCTTGGTCATCCACTGATTGATTATTTAGTTTTGACACTGTTTTGACGCTTTGTATCAATCAATTCAAACATATTTTTCATTCTTTTAATTAAAAATTATTTTTATTGATATTTTTGGCGAAATTTTTTTTCGTGAAATTTTGTAAAAATCTTGCGACAGATCTTTAAATTATTCCGGATCTGAATTGAGGTCTCATTGATCACTGGTATCAGAACACTAATGAATCTCTTCTACTATTGATTTGGATTTTGAAAAATTAATTTTCGCTTTCATTACATAAACCTTGGCTTCAGTTCAAACGAATCCTTGTGTTATAATAGCTATAAAATCCATTAAATCTTTGGCTAAACTTATATAAACTGTAATATTTATAGTTGTAAATGAGTTGGGCTGATTTTTTCTTGTAATTATTCAGTGCATTTCATTGCTAAATATTTTATCAAAATTAGTTTTATTGTATGTAAGCTCATTTTTAGTTCTGAAAAGTTATTTTATTTATGAAAGTTATAGAAAATATTTAAATATTTTTTTTTGCTGTCAATTGATATGATTTATTTGATCCACATATTTAATGGGAAGCTTCAGTTTAGATGAAGGGTAACTTTTTGCTGATTGCCCAGATAGCTTTTTATCAGTAATTCCTAAATTGGGTGCAACTACTGGTGCTTTTTTATATTGAATTTTTATTATATATAATAATAAACAAAATGTTAAAAATCAATAAATTATTTCATCAGTAATTCAATGAATTATTTATCAGTTTTTCTTTGCTTTTGAAATAAAAATATCGAAAAGAGAAGCAAAAAAAAGAGTGAGAAATGAAAAGATAAAATTCAATGCAAGGCTCAAATTAATAATATTTGGATTTGTGTTCAAGACTTTTGTATTAATTAATTATAAATTTTATTTTTGCAAACTTTCAAAATATACAAACATTTATAACATTCTCATTGTTAGTGTAATTATTTATATGAAAAACAAAAATTATTTAATTATTTTTGTTGCGAATCCAATGTTACAGAAAAAAATAGCAGACTATATTTCTTGCACCAAATGTACCAGAGGTAGACTATTTACAAACTCAATGGTAAGGACTTATCACAAAAATCAATTATCAATCGGAATATACGCTTAAAAATAAAATAATAATAAAAATCATTACTTGTTATGACATAAACGGCAAACAAATTAGTCATTAATCAAAAAACAATAAAAAATTAATCAATAGTCCTCTCATCTGCACAGGTATTACAGCACATGTATAAATAAAATACCAGAAATTACCTCAAAAGTACAAAAGAGTATATAAACAGAAAAATTAATTACAAATCAATGCAAAAAAGTACTCAAAGACTAACAGACTCTCTCTCTCTCTCTCTCTCTCTCTCATACTCTCTCTCTCTCTCATACTCTCTCTCTCTCTCATACTCTCTCTCCTCTCTAATCGGTTTTGTGTATGAAATGAACTTAAAGTGCTTTTACACATACATAGCCTGAAGTCATACCAATCCCCAGTACAGGCAATATAATGATTGCTAATATTTTTCTTAATTGTCTGTCGATTGTCATATCTATAGACAGTATTCAGGGATAAAAACAAAAGCTTTGCGTCAATAGTCTGGAAACATCTCGTCAGCACTACTTTTATTAAAGTGTTGTTCCGATTGTCTGTTTGTCTTGTTTTCCGTTTGGGAACAGAAATATTGGGAAAAATTCCAAAGAATTTTCTACTCTTTCGGCAGACGATTGGCTCCAGAATACGATTCTTAGAGAAAAATCATTTGAATTCTGGAATGAAATCGAAATGAATAGAAAAGAAAAGGCTTTTAATAATATTGTTCACAAATCTGAGTAAACTTTCTTTAGTTTATCTTTTAATCCAATTCAGAGATAAAAATAATTATTTTCCCTTTATTTTTGGTATAACTTTCTTATAATAATTATGTGTTATTTAGGCCTAAAAATAGGTATAATTTTATGCATTTCGTACTTATTATCCATAATTAGTAGTAAATAGAAAAAAAATTCAATTAAACCTAAACATAACCTTGATATTAAGCAAGCAGACTGTTACATCAGCTGTACACCCAGGTATGTTTCAGTACACAAAATATATAAATAGTAAAAACAACATAAAAAATATGATAATATATGACTCGATATTACGTCAAATACTTTCGTCATATGTTTTAAAAGTGCGGAAAAATATTTTTTTAATAAAAATATAAATATTTTTTGGATTAAAAATCTTTATATTAATTGTGAATTCATTTGCATTTAATGGAAATTTCTTTTTCTTCATCTTCTTTATGATTACATTTTAATCCCCGGATAAATAGTGAGAACACCCAGTGTACTATCCATGTGTGTGAAGAGTGTACAGATTTACTGTGCAAATAGCACTGGGATGGTGGCCCGGAGGCATTGCCTGATGGAAACTTGTTGTAGTAGCTCAGCTCAGATGTGTTTTTATGCGCTTATCTATACTTTTACTACACTATGCCTGCATAGGAATGGGAGCTAAACATACATTGAGAGGAGAATGAGCGAGAACTGAGAGGAAAGGGAGAGAAGGCGGGTCTAACCTCTCTATAAAAATCCTGATACCTGTTCAGCAGACTTTCACTTATCATCACTTATTATATGAAGAAAATAGAAACTTATACTCAAATACTCAGTACTTATAGACGAAAAGTACTGTATATTAGAATATATTGGAAATTAAGTGCAATTTATATGAATTGAATATTTTGTTACAAATATTATATATATTTTTTTTATTGAAGTTTTTTCTATTCAATCGCATTGTTATTATTTACTTAATTATAAACTTTTGGATAAATTTTTTTGTTTTATTTTTGTTCGCTATTTGAGTGAAAATTATATTCAAATTATAAGCAATTTTTTTGGACGAAATTAAGAGATGTTTCATAACATGTCGTTCGATCTGCGCTACAATGACTTTCATTTGATCCGGCACCATAACTGGACAATGGACCTGGACCAGTTTCCCGGTATAGCCCATACGTTTGAATGGGAGTACCATCTGATGCGTGCCGGCGATGGACTCAATGACTTTATGCGGGAAAAATGGCACTGGTCATTCCATTTATCAGCTGTCTACATTATAGCCATATTCACGATGAAGATGATCATGGACAGATGTGAGAAAGGCTTCAATCTACGCACACTGCTGACGGCCTGGAATATATTTTTGGCCGTCTTCTCAATTATCGGTGTAATCCGATGTCTGCCTGAGTTCATACACGTGTTGGCACATCAAGGAGTGAAAGCATCGTTCGCTAAATCCACTTATTATTATGTAAGCAACTTATTGGGCAACCTATATGTCTGAATAGTTTTTATTTTTTTTTCTTCTTATGCTTTACTTATTTGGTTTCGTAATTAGGAAATACTTTAGTCTTTAGTTTAGTTTTAGTTGTGTTTAATTGGATTTGTATTTTGTTTTAACGCTTATAACGATTATTATCTCTTTATTAAAATTGTTGGGAATTTTTCGACAGTTTTTTTTGTTGTGTTTATTACTGATAACTGTTTTTTTGGATCTGTTTTTTCTTTTTTTTTTTGCATAAATTATTTTTAAAATACAGTTTTGCAATACGTGTGCAGTTCTTGACATAGAAAGACATTCTTATAGTTCATTATTAAAGCTCTGAATCGTTTAGTCTTTTTTAATGCATTATATATTTTAACTTAATATCGATTTTCTGTTTTAGAATTTTTTGGGTCAGAAATAAAGAGATATTTTTTTCTCTCTTATCTTAAATGGGAAACAAATAGCGCTTTAAGATCAGCAGAGATTGACTTTTTTGTGGGTTTTTCTCAATTAAGTGATTAATACTTTTTTTTTGTTATGAATTAATTTTCTTTATTAGTATTTATTACTGTTTTCTCTTATGAAATATTCAGCCAAACAAGTGGTGAATATTATTTTTTTTTCGTTAATAGTATTAATTAAATAAGAATTTATTGAATTTTTTTTATTCACTAATTATTTATTTATTTATAATTATATGAATAGGACTTTCGGCTATCGCTCTGGTATTTGTTGTTCACACTATCGAAATCTATTGAACTTTTCGACACTGTGTTCATTGTATTGCGTAAACAGAAGTTAATAACTTTGCATTGGGTGCACCACGTGCTCACCCTATGCTATTCCTGGTTCGTTTTCGCCGATGTACCCGGCACAGCCAGATGGATGGTTAACATGAACTTTGTTATACACTCAATGATGTATACGTACTATGCGTTCAGAGCGATGCGCTTCACAATACCCCGGGTCGTCAATATGACCATAACTACGCTACAGATCGCGCAAATGTTTGCCGGACTCTATGTTAACTACAGGTCATTGCAGCTGAAGCTAATGGGTATGCCCTGTGATATAAGCATGCCAGTTTGTCTGACGGGCTTTACCCTGTATGGTCTGTTCGCTGTTCTCTTCATAAACTTCTTTCTGAGAACATATGTCTTCAGATCAAAGTCCAAGACTGTTAGCTCATTCATAAACGACATTAACCACAACCAAGAGTACACTAACTTTTTGAAGAAATTGCAATAAGTTTGTTGTTAATAAAGAACAGTTCTGACCGGATGTTAGGTTATATGTACTCTTTTTAATGTTGTGACTGTACAATAGAAATATTTTTTTGCAGAGATGACTATATCAGGCAAAATAGTCAACTCTGGTAAGCAGTCGTACAGTCACTGACGCATTCAAATAGAGTAGAAATGACGTAATGTCGGGTAAAGTCTGTTTTGGTTGTCGTTTAGAGCAGTAATTGTTTCACTGTTTGTATACAAAAATAATTATTATTTTTCTTATAAATTATTTGATTTTTTTCGATAATTATTTATTTGTATACCAGAACGGGATGATTGTATCTATGCCACTTTGTTGTATTCTGACCTTTTTGATTTTCTCTTGTATATAGTTATCAAGCTCATCTTTTTTTTATTTTCTGTATTTCGCTTATTTAATTCATTACTACTTTTGATAATATTTTTTTTTGTATTTGAATTCATTTTTATATTTGTTTTTATATTATTATTATTTTTCCATTTCTTTTATTTTTCAATTTATTTTGTATGGAATTGTTTTTTCATTTTTTTTGATATGTTTTTTCATATTTATATTACAATTTCAATAAAAGTTTTGGGAAAAATGATTCTGTTTTTCATTTTATTTATTTGAAGAAAAATTTTCTTTATATTGAAGAATAAGATTATTTGAAAAAAATTATTTAATTTTATATTAAAATTATTTTCTTAAATACGAATAATAAGAATGAATTCTTGAGTTCAATAATATTCTAATGAATGCATTGACTGATAGGGGAAAGGGTTGGGAAGTCTTGATTGGCAAATGTGAAGGTCGCGACTATTTTTAGATACAGGTGCTTTTAGTTTTATATTTTTTCGCACAATTATCATATCCGACCGGAATCATTGGGTGCGTCGCTCCATGGGTCAAATACTTACTCTCTTTTCGGTCAAAAACATAAGATTTTTATCATTTTTTCACTAATTTTATGTAATTTAAGAAAAAGTGCAAAAACTGGACATTTGTTCACAAAATACATGTTTTTTGACTATTTTTCTCAAACATTTAACCTTTCTCTATAATATAGAGTCTGTGCCTGACCATTGAACTTGAGTTTTGAACTAATTATCCACATAGTTTTTCATGTTGATTAATAAATGTATTATAGGCTAAAATAGCAGAATATTTACGCTCAAGCATGACATGAATTAATCAAGATGCTTTAATTCTCCGCAGTAGGCCCTGGCTATCTTTCATTCATCTTCCTTATCAAGTATACCACTGCTGTAGAGGTCATGGAGTACTTTGAGTGCACTTTTGTAGGAATGGCTAAAAAGTAGAGATGTGCAAGGGGGGGGTATAGACCCAAATACCCCCCTGAGTTTGAGATTTGGCAAAATACCCCCCTGTGTTTTGAGGCTCTGCTAGA
>JAQIWA010002038.1:0-14904 GCA_034693305.1 Eueremaeus valkanovi
ATTCAAGAACAAAGAAGAATAACTTTTTAACTATTATATTTAGAATTGATTTTTTCACATATTTCATACATATACCACATCCTTTAATCGTGGGTAAAAGGATTTTAAAAAATAAAAATATTATGCCAAGTACGGACAACGTCTTTAATTAACAAAATATTTGCAAAGGGTTACCAAGTTTATCGAGCTCGAGGGAGGGGCACAACCTTTGAATTATTCATATTTCGGCTGAAGTCTGAGAATTTCGCTCAAAATATATCCTAAATCTCTTTGAATTTGATCTTAATTTGAAATTATTTTGTAAAAAAAACTTTGGTCACCTGGTCTGGTCTGGTTTGGTCACCTGGGCACTCTCCTACTAAAGGGTTAGCCAGAAGTGCCAATAGTTTGTTGCTGCGCGCGGCGGCGTTTTAGAGTTCTGATTGGCTGAATTACTAAATTTTTATTTAAAAATTTGAATATACATTCATTGAGCCAATCAGAGCTCTAAAAAGCCGCCGCGCGCAGCAACAAACTATTGGCACTTCTGGCTAACCCTTTATATTTCCTGATTTCCAGTCCATTATAAAGTTCATAAAGCGTTTACTCGAAAATTGATTTCAAATTTATTTTCAAAAATCTCTTTGACTTATATTTAAAGATTGACTGAATTTAGAAACACTTAAAGCCGTAAATGCGATGACTTCAACAAAAGCCTTGTATATAATTGTGTCGATTGTCGTTATATTAGTGGTGACACTGATAGGTCTTATCATTTACTACTGTTTTTGGGTTAAACAGAAAAGATTAGAGAAAGAGAACTCCGAAAGACCTAAAACGCCGGACAACTACTTCTTATCGCATGACTTACGCAAAAGTCCATCACTTGGTTTGAATGCCAGAAGAACTGCAATGAATATAAAGGTTTCAAAGATGATGTCAGACACGGAAAAAGAGTCAGCAAAACCTCAAAGCATTTCAAAACCAGAAAATAAGGAATTGTTGGCCAAACCAGAAGTGAAAGAAGATATTACAGCGAAAAGCAGTACTAATACAACAACAACTGAAGAAAGTGACCTGGGTGCTAGCCATGTAGACTCAGAGACAGTGAGCATATAATATAGAGGAGTACTTCGGCACAAATCGATAAAATTTATAGCAATTTATAATTAAATAAATTATTCTTTTATTCAAACATTTATTATATTTTTGGCAAAATATTTAATAAAAGTTATTAAAAAACCCATAAATCTAACAGATATTTCAGATATTCTTCTGGACCTATATTTGGAATAAATGCATAAAAAATTAGTTTTATTACCAATTGTTTGATTCGTTTGGAGAATATGTGACACTATTTGAAAGCTTAAGTAAATAAGAAATAATCGTTTATTTACCAAACAATTGAACTTTTCTGGCACTTGGAGCTAAAAATGATTTCACAATAACTAATTACTTTACAAAAAAAAGAGGTGTAGTTCCGATTTTTTATTAAGAGAGAGGGAGATATAGAGAGAGATAGAAATATTTTTTTGTCTGTTTGTTGAACACAAAAATAGATGTCTAACAGCAAGTGGTCCAACAGTTCAATCAAACGTTGAGTTTTAGCTAATTATAAATTATTATTTACTTCAGTTAAGGCTAATATTGGGCCAAAAATTAGTTGAGTGGCACAAGAAGGAGAAGATTAGGAAGATTGACAAAGATATCCAGAGCTATTTTCGGGGTCAACTTCAAGGTTGCTAATGGATTGATTGACCTGATCAATAGGACGGGTGCTTAACCGCTATTCCGGCGAATGACATAATAGTTGTTTATATCTTATTTTTAAACAACGAAAAGAATTCTATTGTTTTGTTTGAATCACTTTATAATAATTTATTGCCTTTCCAATAGATTATAAGCCCTGACAACTTGATTCACAGCAAAGTTTATCTCAAAATAGTTTAATTCTTCTAAACGTTTGTCGTTTGCAAATGAAAACTAATTTTTGTTTAATATTATCAGAGATTTGAATGTTTTCAATGAATTTTATATAAAATTTTGTATTCATTTGTTTGATATTAAGTTATTTTAATTCTTAAAGCATTTTCTTATTTTAATTGTTTAATGAATATCATATCAATTGTCAATTCAATATTTGGTTGCTTGATCAATTAATTGATTGGTAACTGTTCTTAAGCTAAATGTTAGCCTGATATATGGGTAAGTGCGCTGTCGTTTCTCAAAAATATTGATTTTAATATTTAGCTTTGAAATAAATCAAAAGCTGTTCGAAACTGTACTATATGACCAGGGTCATTAGTTGTCTTCAATTATGACATATTTGAGTCACGTATTGAGTCGAATATTTTGAAAAGCTTTGGACGGTTTGAAGAATTAAGGTTTGAAGGAATGCGTTTAATCCACATAAGTTTGGAATTTTCCTATAGATTGGGTTTGACTACAATTTACAAACAGTGAAAATATGTCTAAAAATATAACAAAAGCCGCTTTTATGCGGTTCTGTTACCTGAATCATGAATTGGGTATTTATTAATAGATGGGTTGGAAGGGGTTAACTGATCTTTGACTCTCTGGCGCCTCTGAAAGACTCTGAAAGAATAGTTTGAAAACTACTGAATCAACAGATTTCAAAGCTATCCTTCTCTTAAGTGTGTCCATCAAATCGCTATTATGATCGTACGAATAAATTATGTTAGAATTAAGCAAGGTTATGATCATTGACCACAATCATTCAAATGAAAAATAATTGAATTTATTCAAAAGTGGTTATTAGAACTTGGTAATACTGGTTGAACTAATCCATGTACATTATAAACTAGTTTTATAGTTATTTTAATTACATTTTACATCAATTTTATTAATTTTTAGTTCGAAATGCATTCGGAGCCCAAAGATATGAGTTGTGAAGAAGTTTGTGGTCGGCTCAGTTCAAAGCCTTATAAAACAGATATCGTTTGGAAAAATGTATTTCTTATGTCTTTACTACACATTTGTGCTCTCTATGGCGTTTGGCTGACACTTATGTCCTCTAAATGGCAAACAATATTCGCTATGTATTTCATTGGTATGGCCTCAGCATTAGGTGTGTTGGCCGGCGCTCATAGGCTTTGGTCACATCGATCATACAAAGCCAAGTGGCCAATGAGAGTAGGAGTACATTGACTTATAGACCGATCCAATTGAAACTCAATTCAACTCTATTTAAGGTAGTTTTGGTCATTTTTGAGACAATGGCTCTGCAGAACGATATCTACGAGTGGTGTCGAGACCATAGAGTCCATCATAAATATTCGGAAACAGAAGCCGATCCACATAACTCTAATCGGGGTTTCTTTTTTGCACACATGGGTTGGCTAATGTGCCGCAAACATCCCGATGTCATCACCAAAGGATCTACTATTGATATGAGCGATGTCTGGTCGGACCCATTAGTTCGCTTTCAGCGCAAATTTTATATACCACTAGTCGTCCTCATATGGGCTGTCATTCCTACATATATGCCCCATATATTATGGAGTGAATCCCTCTGGAACTCCTTCTTTATGTGCGTTACCCTTAGGTATACATTCGTATTACACAACGCATGGCTCGTCAACTCTGCCGCACATTTCTATGGCAGTCGACCTTACAATCTATACATACAGCCCCGAGACAATCGTGCCGTTCAGTACTTAGCTCATGGAGAAGGTAAGGTGACTAAGTTGAATTTTCAGGTTTTATATATGCTTGCTCAATACTTTAATATACAATGATTTAATTCAATGAAAGTAATTGTCCGTTAATTCGATAAAAATAGACAAAAAGTGTGGTTTGGGTGCAGTTCTAAGTTGTAGTCCATTCGGTCCATCCCATATCATCACAACCTCTATTATAGTCAACCTCTAATAGATGCCTGATGAATCAGGGGGTACACTATAGGCAGTTTCTGGTTAGACTTCAGGAGTGTATTAGTGTTTCATTATATTCTGTTTGTTTGAACTCAATATAAAAATTTAAGACAACGTTTTGTTTCAATCTTTAGGTTACCATAACTTTCATCACACCTTTCCCTGGGTTTGTATAAAATGAGTTTTTATTTATTATTTACTGAAATAATTGCAATAATCGGTTGCATTGATAACCTGATTGCAGGACTACTCTGCGAGTGAGTTGGGCTGGAAGTCCAACTTCAATACGGCCACACTTTTTATAGACTTCTTTGCACTCATGGGTTGGGCCTATGATCTTAAAAAAGTACCACAAAATGTAGTCAATCAGAGGCGGAACAGGTCTGGAGATCCGAATGGCAAGCGAATGAGTGCACTGAAAGACTACAGCTATGGCCTTGTGGCCGCGTCTCTACCCATTTGGCTCTCATTTCTGGGCCGAGCAGTCGTCACGCCTTTGATTACTTACCTATTCTTCTAATAAATGCAAATATTTGTCATTTTTATCATTAGTTTTATTAGTTTCGAAAAATAATTGAATTTGTTTTTACAAAAACAAAAATAGCGTTAAATTGTACTCAAGTTATGAAAAAAATAATGGTTTCCGACAATTGATTTCAAACTCAATTATAAGATAAATATTCCAACAGTTTTTGAACATTATTTTCAAATTCTTTCTGCTTTCGGCCAAACCTTAATTCCGCAAACATTTTGTTCTCGTTATCGGATATAGTATTCTCTGAACTGTAAGTCATTTTCAAGTAATAAAACACTGAATTCGAGTCCAATTCTGAGATCTTTTGTAAAGCACTGATAGCCGACTCTTGGAGTGGCACCGGTTGACTGCAGTGCAGGTATGGTATTATATCGACAATCAATTGCCACAACTCTTTGTCACGAAAGTCGAGATTAACGGCAATCGAACCGATGCCCCGAAGGATATCCATTTGGAACTGGTAGGCAATTGTGAACCTATAGGCCGACGCCCTGTCCTTCTTGAAGCTGATCTTCGCCTGAGATCTCAGAAACGATAATATCTTTGGAATGACTTCTTTGACAGTCCGGACGCGTATGAAATCACCGCAGGTTTGGCTCATAATCGAGAGACAGGCAAACGAATGCTTTATCACAATTACGTCTTTGTCCGCAAACCTCCCGACAAGAGGTGACCACAACTTGTGTGCCATTGGAAGCAAATGGTCTAAACATAGAAAACAAATGATTTTGAAATAAAATAAAATAATTGATAAGAGTTTAGACAAACCTTCGAATGGTTTGAGAATATATAGACATTGGATAACAATATCCAAAACAATTAACCGAACTTTCGGATCGGTATCAGACATGAGGTGAACACAACGCTCACAGATCTTCTCAACCAGTCCTATATAAAACGGCTCACTCTTCTGGGCCTCAACTTCTTCATCAACACATTCCTCCTCTACTTCTTCTTCATTATCACTATTTATTTGATTTTCATTTTCAATATTTTGAATAATTTTCTTATTTTTCAGGAAATCTTTGAACTCTTTTACGAAATTTTGAGCCCTTTTATCGAAAGTCGTTCTCCGATTGCTGTCAATGACTTCGCTATCAATTGGCTTAACATTTGATACGAAATAGTAATTCAAAGAACAGACAAAAGAATACAAGACTCGCATCAGAGGTAAGGATTGGGTCTTATGGTAACAATCAATAACAACAATAATCTCATCGATTGCGTCGACAAACATATGGAGTAAGTCTTGAGTCGAATACTTGAGCATCACTTTTATGACTACCGGAACCCTTTGATTGTCAATAAAGTGCTTTAAGTTAACACAAATGGAATTCATTAAGTAATCCATGTTTTGGGCCATTAGTTTCGATATCGAATTATAGCCGAAATGATTGGACACTACTGTCAGCGCTCTGTAAGACGTCTGGTATACGCACTGATTGGAAGCGCCGACACTTTCTAATAGTAGAAAAAGACATTTAAGAAAATAATTGTGCGCTGAATGAGAATCGTATGAATGGAGAAAAGCTGTCAATCCTTCGATTAGAAGACATTGTCTCAGAATGTCTTTATTCATCTCTTCGATAGTCTTGTCCTCTAATGACGTATTGATGTTCTTTACGTACAGTTCCAGCAGTTCTTGAGTTTCCATATAATCGGCGCTAATATTATATATAATAAGATTAGCGACGAATACAACGCTTGGATTCAACTTTGATTGTCTCAACACATCAGTCAAGTAGTCGGACAGTACTTGTGGTTCGACTCTTCTGGCGATCAGTTGACAGCATTGGGTCAGAGCTGTCAACGATTTTTCCTCAGAAAGAAACGAAAAGTTCTTTTTAATCCATTTGTGGGGCAATTGTTCGGCACTTAAACCAGACATTTGGTCCGAATGGGTCACCAGTTCCAGGAGTTGGATCCCGTGGTAATCGAATTGAGAAATATCTATAAGACATTCGAAGAGTTTCTGTTTGTGTTGAACAGAGTATAGCAAATAATTGACTCCATTTGTGTCCAAACATTTCAGATATCCGTATAATAAATAAATTGCAGTTATTTTTTCTCTTTCACTGCCAGTCCTTATAAGACGGGGTAAACCTGTAATATATGAATAGATTTGGTCTTCAATTAAGTGTAAATAAGAGTTTTGAGAATCACTGGCGACACAAGTCTTAGAGAATTTGGCCACAAATGAGTCGGAATCGGCTCTTATTTGCTCGAAATCGTCGCTCAGATAAGTCAACGGAACCCGAATCAGGACTGAAAGGCATTGGTTTATGAAATGTGAGCAACAGTTCGATAGTATCTCTTTGACCAACACTGACAGCGATTGTCTTACACTCCAGTTCTGGTGTGATATCAGACTTGAAATTATTTTATCGAATATAACATTGAGTTTATCGCAGGTATTGTCAAACCATTTCTGATCTCTTTTAACAATAAATATATTATTTTCCGATTCTTCCGAACCATTATTTTTCACTTGTTTTGAGTCTATTTTTTTGGACTCAATGTCCGAATCGAATGAAATGTTTTTGAAAACAAATACAATAGTATTGGATAACAGAGTCAACGAAGTGCTGATCACTTGTCGGTTCAGTTTGTCGTCACTTGATATTAGTTTAGATATATTTATTGAAATCCCGGGTAAAAAGTATGCGATCAGGTCTTGCGGTGATGTCTTCAGACAGTCTTGCGTTAGGCTTAGCTCACATTTAGCGATCAGACAATCGATTGTCTCTAACGCTTCCACTTTAAGAGAACTGTATTTTTGATTATTAGCTGTATTTAGGAGTATATGAATCGAATGACCCAATTGGGCACTGAATGAGGGACTGACCACTTGTGTGAGCACACAGTCATCACAGCTTTGGATCAATGATTTCGAGCACTTTATTACACTTAAAATCAAGTCTTCGTTCGCTTTAAACACAAATTCTTCGTCTGAATGAAGAATAAAATCAAATGAATTGAGTGTTAAATGAATAGCAAAACAAGTGTTGAATACCTTTGATGTTATAGGGATTGTCGTCAATCAGATGAAACAAATTGGCGAATATGTCGGCAAATATGTCCATCCGATTGACTCGAGATTTCTGTAGTATTAGTGAAAGACATTCGACACTCGACTCAAGGATTTTCTCAGAACTGAAACCAAAATTAATTAATTAATTATTAATTCAATTATATTTAAAAGCAATTAATCGTTAATTGAATGAATCGATCGATCGATTGATTGATTACTTGTTCTGTTTTGCGGCCGAATTGGCGATAATTAGTCTTAAGGGGAATATCGAGTATTGATATAAACTATTAATGAAATTATTGTCGCATTTGTCGACGAATTGACGCAAAGACTGAATCGACTCATCATTTGGTTGATTAACACAATTAACAGTTCTTTGTTTCAGTTCTTCAAACAGTTCTGTACTGATTGTCGACATATTATACAATCAATAGACAGACAGACAATACATACAATCAAATCAATGCACAAAACAATTCAATTAATTAATTAAAATAGAAATAAATCACAAATAAATGCACATATTTTTGGCCACAATTTTGTTGATTGTATTCAAAAACAATGTGAAAATCAAATGTAAATATTTATAGTGAAAAACAAAACTACGAAGGCTTGCAATACCAGTGCAATACCACTCTATCGGCTCAACAACTCATTCATTCATTCATTAACTTTAAAATTATTAATAAATTGTTTTTAATTAAATTTTTACAATAATTATCGGCTTTTATATAAAAATACTGTTTTTTTCAATAAATTATTTAAATTTTATTAAAATTGCGTAAAAATATCATTTATTTAATTAATTTATAATACATTTGATTTTTGATAACTCTTAACATTATTTCAGTAAAACTTTTGAATAACCGGTAAAAACATAATTAGTTTTCTCTTATTTGGCAGTAATTTGTGTTTAGTTTTAATACAATTTATATAATTATTATTAGTTTTAATACATTTCAAAAATAGTTTGAATCTAAAGGCAATGGGCTTTAAAAGTATGGATCAGATGAGCAGCCAATCCAAGTCCTCTTTGGCTGAATTCCTTTTCGATGGTCTGTATGTCTGCCAAACAGAACCCTTAGCTGTCATAAGAAAGATCTCATTGTCTTCAGTGACTGTATTGACAAAAGTATTAATAAATTGTAAATATTTTTATTCAAATCAATAGAACCTGAAATCGAAGTATAAGTATCGTTAGGAATGTCCGGTCCGTTCAGGCCTTTCCATTCGTTTATTCTGTCATTCGGACTGATTGTCGCTTTCCTTCCGAACAGTTGGTTCGGTTCGACAATAATAATAACGTTGTAGTCATTGCAAACGACAAGATCTTCGGCCAAAATGCCGTCAATCAGATGCCATTCCTCTCCACACAAATCATTTTCTTCGTTACTATCACTGGAAGTGTGAAAAACTCTGACAAAAATTTTTCCGTTTCTGTCGATTCCCCAAACAATGGTCGCATCGATAGGACAAACGCTTACTTTTTTCATTTCGATGGAATGGGAGCTGAAATCTTTGATTTGCCACCACTTCTGCCCTCGACTCTCATGAGTCCAAGTTTCGCCGTTTTGGTCACAACACCAGAGGATTGACTGCTTTGCGCACAAACTAATTGAAGTGATCTTTGCTCTGCTTTTATTGGCTCTGATTTGAGTCCATTTGGTTCCGACCGGTTTGGTTGCATCCATGCCTTCCCTTTTGAATATATTTCCCGAATCTGTTAATACGTACAGTTCATATGTGGCACAAGTAGTGGCCGACACTTGAACTTTGTTTAGCTTTAGTGAATCAAAACTCGGATAATATATGAGGAAAGTCTGATTTCGGGGAACGAACCAAATCAGACCTATTTCTGTACTGCAGTTATAGCCCATCGCACAGAACGACACAAACGAATAGCTTTTGATTGCTTTGACATCAGATAAGCGAAACATTTGCTCCCATTTGTAGTCAATTGGTTTATAACTGTTTTCACTCTCTTTTGGTTCTCTTGTCTGTCGTTCGCATTCTCTTTGTCTTTCTGTCACTCCTTTGGTCTCTGAAGTGTCTGTTAATACGATTTCATTGCTTTCCGTCTGATTATCATTCATCGAATCAGACGTTTCATTGATTTCTGTTTCAGATTCGCCACAAATTGAGTCAATTTTATTGTTCGCCTCTTTATATGCACTCAAAATCATTGTCAGCCGATTGTCATCATTTGATTCGTGGTTTTCAGACAATATATCAATCGTTTTGACAGAAATCTCAGTCTTTGGTAACAGATTTTCTGTCAATATTTCATTGCTTTCAGTGTTTATTATCTGCTGTTCCGCACCATTGATAGAAAGATTGTCTGAACTGACTGTGCGGATGGAGTCAGAGCTGTTGTGATGTGTTCTTCGCTTTCCTTTTCTGGTGACCACAAGTGGAGACACAAAGTCTGGATTTTCTTTTGTCGGACTATTACTATCGAAACTGTCGTTAATACTGTCGATCGGAGTCACGAAAACTCCATTTTTATCAGAATCGGGCAAAACGTTTGGATCTATTGTTGATATTATAGAAGACGACAATTCGTTATACTTTTTGGTTATTTTATTTTGAATTCGTTTGAAATCAAAAGCTTTCTTCAGTTCCTCTTCAATGAACGAAATGGAGTTCACATTAACTGCCGGTCCTTTCCATTTGTTGAACAGAGATTCAGTAGAGCTCTTCTTGTCATTAGTTTTCACTTTTTCTTCTGTTTCCGAACTCCTGTCCGATTCAGAGCTGACCTCAAAGTCCGAACGACTTATGAGTCGATTGTTTCGAATTCGGATAATGTGTTTGGATTCGAGCAAAAGAAACGCTTCGTTACTATTGTTGGCCGAAGTCTTCACTTCAATCAGGCCTTCGATCTTCTCTTTCATACAGAACTGGCCATCAGTTCCGATAATCAATAGATTCGAGTCATTCGTCGAAATCAAGTACTGGTCGTCACAGAAGAGCTTCAGAACTCCGAGTTTGTAAACCGTTTGACCACTGATTGGCTTTTGCGCCAACTCTTCCAAACGTTGCGGACATTCAGTCTGTTCTATATTATTGATTCGAATCGTTTCGATAACATTCCCATTCGGTTCGGCTTTGATTAAGTGCATCGAAGGCCGGGAGCCGTATATTATGTTATTCTTATGGCTATAAACGGCACCGAATTTGCCGCAACTTTTTCGTTCATTTTTGCCGATTTGGCGCTCAATCTGTTGGTTCGGATCCGAGAAATCGCATTCAACGACAACAGTCTTCAGTGTAGTTGAGATAAGAAGGGTTTGGCTGTCAATGAACTCCAACTGAATTATCTGAAAACCAATGTCTTTGAAGATAACGTTCTGTTGCGGAGAAAAGCCGGTGAGAGAGTGGTGTCGGACATAACCCTCGGAATCGCCACTAATTATCAACAATTTGTGGTCACTTAAGGACATATAGGTCTGCAGACAAGTGATCACTGCTTTGGTCGGACACTTCCAGCCGTAGAGGAACTTACGGTTCACTCGATTCAAGACATAGACATTGGATTCAGTGGCGAACGACAACAACTCATCGGTTATTAGTCTTATTATATGAATTGCATTAGAGATGAGTCGGTATTTGAATAACTGTTTGGTATTGAAGACACGTCTTCTCAAGCAATATATTAGACCCGAATTAGTGCCGAAAATGAAATAGTTTTCGTTGACATCGAAACAGGAGATACGGATTCGCTTCGCATCCAAACCGAACTCCGCTTCCGATGTCTTCAGACATGCGCTCAAGAAATCAAATCTTTCGAAATCCAATTCATGGCAACTATTCTTCAGCTCTGCAGTCGACTCGACATCCCTTTCCATTTGATTGTCGTTTTTGGTGAAGAATATAAATATAAAATATTTTCTCTAAAAATATTGATTTGTTTATCAATTCACTGACTATTGCCTGAACTGAAGGCAATGTTAGGCTCTGTTAGACACTGTTAGGCACTGTTAGGCACTGTTAGGCGTATTGGAGTAGAGGCGCTGTAGTGTAAGAAAGCCTTAAAACTATGCGAAGGCTATTATGTGTGTTGTGTGCGATAGGAAAGTTCATTTATGATAGGACTTCATAGTAACTGTCTCATTAAGTCTAGTCGATTATCTACAGGTAATTACAGGTACAGTAATCAAGAATATTGATAACCCAATAATAGGCTCATTTTTACATCTCTGACAAATATCCATTGTCCTAGAATTTGATTTTATTGTATAAGTGACCAGGATTTAAGAATATGATAATTCAAAATCGCTGCCTATAATTGTGGTCTTCAATAGTTTATAATTATTTTCTTCAATAGTTTCTAACAAATCGACTAAAAGACTGATAAGATCTGGTAATTGTCTGCACTAACCGAATAAGTCATCCGGCACATCTCATATACTTACTCAGATTAGATTTTAGTTATCTATATTTTACATACAATTGAATATACAATTTAAGCAATGAAACAACCAAGATCATTTACTCGAGCATTTTCTCCAATTTTATAATTTTTATTGAAGTCCTCGAAAATGCTTACAAAAAATTTATTAATTTCTTAATTATTATTTAGAATTTAAAATAACTTTTCAATAACTGGATGTCTTTCCACACATAACCCGTATATATTCCTTACTATTCCTTAATTAATATTCTGATTAAAGAATTTTCATTACATTACATGCGAGTAATGTTTAACTATTTCTATACAATTGCCAAATGAGTGAAAGTGTGATCCATTGGAAAAGTGAAATAATTGGATCAATTGGTGAAAATCAAGTTTGAATCTAAGCTATTGGTCCGGATGTCATATTAATTGACCCAAACCCAAAACATAGAAACACAATAGTCTAGAATTGACAAAATTGAAAACAAAAAGAGGCGAAAGTCGACTATATATTCAGTTGAACTCTATTACAGAAATAAATTACTTTCGCTTATATTGATAGCAGAGTTGACAACAATTATGAAAATGAAATTCAATTCAAAAATCTCTTATATTTTGTCGATTTTATTCTTTCTATCAATCGTTTCCACTCTATCGGCAGTCAATCTGAACAAAGAATATTGCGGTCAATTCAAACCCAAGAGGAATGGAAAAGTCATTGGTGGCGACGACGCATCTATCGAAGAGTTCCCCTGGCAGGCCTCACTTCAGAAGATGAGCTTGGGTGCTATTCTTCCAATACCTCATTACAGACATTTGTGCGGGGCTACTATCTTAAATCACGACTGGCTCCTGACTGCAGCTCATTGTGTGGACGGGTATTGTATATTAACTTTTAATAATCTTTACGACAATATGAATGATATGAATGGCTCTGAAGTAAACTCTTTAATATTCTTCAGTTTAGTCAATGCTATACTTCCGGCACAATTAAGAGCTGTAATCGGCACTGATTTGTGGCGAAACGCTTTGATCCAGTCATCCGTACAGATACTGACGATCTCTCAAATCATAGTTCACGAGAACTGGAGTCACGGGACGGGTAAAAATGATATTGCCCTGGTCAAGACCAGTCGTCCGATTATGTTCAACGAAAAAGTGAACAGCATTTGTATTCCGGACTCGGATTTGAATATAACAGATAACGTTGTGGTCGCCGGTTGGGGAATGACTTCCGACCAGTCATTACTGGGCTTTTTGCCGAATAGACTGAAAAAATTAGAGATTCCTATCGTAGACACCAATAAGTGCCGGAAATTATATAATACTCATAGCTATGAAATAACCGATCGGATGGTATGCGCCGGCTCTTTCAGGAATGGCCACTGTATTGTAAGTGACCAGTGGTGATTTTCACACAGAATACATGTATAATAATTATCAACAATAGGGCGCATATGTGGGTGATTCTGGCGGACCACTGATTACCTATAAAGGAGGTCGGGCTTATCAAGTTGGATTGGTTTCGTTCTCATTACCCTGTCGTCAATACAGCGCACCTGACGTATACACTAAGGTTGATAAGTATTACGATTGGATCACAAAATATATCGGGTGAATTCATGCACCTAATCCGGGATCTATTTATTTATTATAATATTTATATTAAATCATTTGAATTCATAATAAAATATTTATTTCAAACAATGATTAAAATGTTCTTTCGTTTCGTTTAACTTTAAATGTAATCTAAATTCAAATATTCTTTCATAATTGGATCGATTTCTAAGCCATTGATACTATCAGGCAATCTATGGTCTGATCGAAGTTTTTCTCGTATCGAATGTCTGACCAGTTGTTTGAGAGTTGGGATCTCAGGAATCGGTTCGAGAACTGAATAATTCTGTGAGAATTCAAATCGATTTTTCAGTGTTTCGATGATTTCATTGCCAGTCTTCGAGAGTTCTTCGTATAACTTGATTCGATGCGATATATCGATCACAACCAATTTGATCCAGAATAGTTTTCGGAGAAGTGTCTCGACTTTTGATGTTTTCATTGAATGACTGATGCGATGAATGAAATGCGGTGTTTGATAGTCGGGTGCGGGAATCGAAGCCCCGAACTGTAGTAACAGTCGTAACATATTTGCATTCTGTGGCAAAACTGTGCAATCAATGACCGGGAGGTGAAGATTACGCCATAACTCGCTCTTGGACTCAATTGAGTTGAATCGGGGATAATCTATGAAACGAATTCTCACACTTTCGTCGTTCGGATCAATGAATTCAGTGTTCATTTTGTGCGCGCATTCAATGATGTATTTGATTGCATGAAAACCGCTTTTGTTCCTGAGATTCGTCAGTTCAATGTCTAAACACCTTTCCATTGCTGTCCATTGATTCGGTTCCAACTGATATACTGACCAAATATCCCAAATTCCCGATTGATTTGAGATAAAGAATCGCAAAAAACTGTCCAAAAGTTCGTAATTTTTGAAATCAATGTCTGCACTGAATGCAAGGATAGCTGACATGAAATATCTGTATATGAACTGTGAATCTGATTCATAGACTATCGAAGAATAGTTTGCCATAAAGTCTGTGATCAACTCTTCGCATGCCTTATGTCTGTCGTCCATATCTTTGATGTTTTTGATATATCTTCTAATTATATCCATTTTGTCTTCAGTTGATCTAAACTTTATATGAATTAACGGTTTTCTGATTTCTATTAATTAATACTAAAATATTTCAAACAATAACTAAAATATTATTTAAAACTTTCAACAATTCGTATGATTGGCTGAAAATTTAATCATATATTCAAAGAAATGAATCAAAAAATAATTAATGAATTGAATAAAATTTTTTATTATGAATAAGATTTTGAATCAATTGTCGATTGATTTCTGTTTAAACATATATTCGAAGAAAATTCTAAACAAATTCGATGAACAGAACAGTTGTGCGGAACGACATTACTATCCTTTGGCCAATTCGTCGGCTCTCTTGTGGGCCGCTTCGACGGCGGCGGTCACTCCTGACGCCACGTCGGCTTTGTCGAGCAC
>JAQIWA010002039.1:0-14893 GCA_034693305.1 Eueremaeus valkanovi
TCTAGCAGAGCCTCAAACCACAGGGGGGGTATTTTGCCAAATCTCAAACTCAGGGGGGAGTATTTTGTCTATACCCCCCCCTATGGCATCCCTAGAATAATACAAAAATAATTAATCTTTCTTCAATGGAATGTGCATATCATACAAAAGTTTAACGTCCGCAAAAGTTGGTTCAAATTCTTAGCTTTCTTTTCACCAAGTGGCAATTTCTTTAAATGTTCCGAGCAAGTCACCTTCAGACATTCTTCTGTAAAGTCGGTCAACTAATCAATTAAAAATAAATAAAATGAGCAAGATACACTAACAGTAAATAAAAATATTTCAAGCATGCTCAGATTATACTTTTTCATGCATTAGCACCCAGTGTGCTTTCTTAATTCTTTCTTCTTTCTTGATAGTCCATTTAAGTAGATCGATCAATTTATCACTGTAATCCAGATACTTTTTCATTAAATTCTCTTCAGTATCCTGGACCTTGTACCAATCCGGATCCTTTTGGCGTTTTTTGGCTTCACCTTCAAACACATTTTTCTGTGTTTCCAGAATAGCAGCGTATCCAGCAAGGTGTTTGTGTTCATAATCTTTATCCTTCTTCTTATCCAGATCCTTCATTAAGTCGGGCCATTCAATTCTACAATGATCAAGGACACTCTTATAAGCCATAGCAGGTATATGAAGACCATTCTTCGCGAAGCTCACAATGCTTTTCATTGCCATATCGTATATAAGGTCTGCTATTTCTTGTATCGAAGCTTTCACTTCAGCCTCGCTCATTTTCATGTTCTTCTCTTTTGGATCGCTATATTCGAATCTAAACACTATTAATAGGTTCAGTGAACATAATTTTCTGTTAATTAATCCAGCAAACAATGTGATTAGAATTAACTTACCCGAACATAATTACAAAAAAGTTATTATTAATGTGATAATAGTCATCATTATTTTGATTTTATTTTTTGAAAGACAGGTCAAATAAAATATATAATTTGATGGGAAAAAATGAATAACTAATTGTTGTGACATGATGTTGAATCCCGGCTGGTTTTACGTTTGAAACTCTATATACCTGTACAGACAAGTAATCCAATGTGTGTTCAACTCTGAGTAATAACTGTTATCTTATTTTTTTGATAACTTCTTATCTCTTCCGATGGTTTCATATCTGTTTGAAATCAAATAAACATTTTAAACAAGAGTTGAGATTAAAATAATTTTGTGAATAAATAATTTTTTATTCAAAGAAAATACACTCGTTAAAATTATTTGAAAAATAATCAAGATCATTTTGGATGAAAAATTGTTTTTATTAATCAATTTCAAACTCTAAATATTTTTAGAAAACCTAGTTTTTAATATTCAATTGTGTACGTCATTCATAGGTATGACGGGTGCCCTGGATAAAAATATTCTGTCCTCTTCTTTGCTCACTCTATATCGATGGTAGAAAATGATTCCAATGATAAGCGCAATGACAACAATGGGCACCAAAACAATGGCCGCTATTTTGCCGGCTTTTGTGTGAAAAATAAATGAAAAATATTTATTCAATTAAATGCTGAATTAGAATAAAATTTGTTGGTAGAACATACCTCCCAGGCCTGGCTTTTTCGTTGCAGACTTGCCTTCCTTTATACCCGTTTGAACTGTAGTCGCCTTTGAAGTAGTGGTCATTGGATTGGAAACAGATTTTGTGACAGAATTTGTGTTAGTATTCGTTGGATTTGTCACAGAATTTGTTGTTTGCGTCGATTGTATAGTAGATGTGATTTGTTTTTTAGTCGAAGTCTTTGATGAGCTTTTGGTACTGGTATGGGGTTTGGTAGCTGTCTGTGCAGTCGTTGGTGTGCTCTTAGGCTGGGTATGGGTGGAAAGACTTTGCTTTTTTGTTGGACCCGTAGTTTGTTTTGTAACGACTGTATGTGTGGATAGTGTAGGACTGGTATGCGTTTTGGCTGTGGTTGGCGTCGGTATGACTACAGACCTCTGACAGCCGTCGCTGAGACTGATGTCATCGACAGCAATGTCCGCTTCACTACCGCTTCCTATCTGTCCTTCAATGACGAACTGGAAGGGCGTTTGGCTCTTGACCTCAACGATAGCTTTGATCCACTTTTGGCCCAAATTTCCGCTTTTCTTGAAACTAGAGGCCAGTGTCTGACTACTAGTGCGCCCGTATATACTCAATGAACCCATTTGTGTACTATTGCCGAACATATAGTAGAACAGTCTGAGTGCACACCTATTGCCTGCTTTTGTTTGCACCCAATTAGTCACAAGTCGTGACTTTTTCTGCCAGTCATTGGACGAGCCCTTCAGTGCCCAATAGTGGCCCTTATTTTCTATCCAATAGCTGTGATCCTGAACCGGGCCAGTCATAACATTTAAATTGGTGCCACTACTTTCCGTATACCAGTGCGTTTTCGAGCCCTTCTCTGTTTCAATAGTGAAGGAACAGTTGTCGTGCATATACTCAACCGAACAGATGGGTTGAGGCAATCGATTGCAGTATTGTATGCTTTCGTCCGATCGGTCGCCGCAATCATCGCTCGAATCGCAATACGAAAACCTGGAAATCATTCAATAAAATATCAATCAAAGGTATGGCCAGGGGGTTAGAGAGCGAAAAATTGTGTCTGTGCTGAATGGATAATGACTATAGATGTGTAAGCATATGTATTGGCCCAAGTTGACCTTGTACAAAAGACACAACTAGTACAACTAGGACAAGCCAGGTTTTATCCTGTATTAATATAGCACCTTCCTCATGTATGCAATTGGAAATTGCCATATGGCACATTACCTATAAATACATACGCCAGTATTGGGACACTTTATTGTATCCACGGGACAGGCACCAGTGGCCTTAGACGGGCCACAATCAGAGAACTTGATATTATCGACAGCAATGAAATCGTCTTTAGAGTTGACATAACCTAAGAATTCAACA
Organism: Eueremaeus valkanovi; assembly: GCA_034693305.1. Lineage (NCBI taxonomy): Eukaryota > Metazoa > Arthropoda > Arachnida > Sarcoptiformes > Eremaeidae > Eueremaeus > Eueremaeus valkanovi. Next base: position 2,948 of record JAQIWA010002039.1, read on the forward strand.
CTAAATGGCATAAAGTGTTCGCCAATAAAGACTTCGATATTTTGCCAATTGTTCTGTTGATAAGCTTTGGTTCGCCAGACATATGTGAGTGTGGCTGAGCCCAGATCAGTTCGAATTTTCAAGAATGACCTCTGGGTTGCATTCATATAGAGATTTAATGACATTTTGCACGTCATATAAGATCTCTTAAACTCAGTCATCGTTTTAGTACTGGTTTCCATCGAAGCATACGTTTCTTCATAAGGTTTAGTGATCTTCATAAAGTGGCCTTTCTTATTTTTCGAACCATCTTGGCCAATCTTAAAGTTCTCTGCCTTCACTAATTGCCACTGTTGGCCAGTATTGAGATAGTTGTGCCAATTGCACATACCTTATAGGAATGGGCAGAAAAAAATATGCCGGTCATTTTTGATCCCGACTGTATATATATAAATAAATTAATAATAAATTACCATTCTCAAAATCGCAATCACCACAGTTGAACTCGTCTTCGCCTCCATCGCAGTCTTTAACAAAATCGCAGACCTTGTTTATATTTATGCTCGTTCCATTTGTGCAAATAAAAGTAGTCGGGTAACTTGTGTCACATTTCGAACCCATAGTCAAACTTATGTCGTCTATAGCTATGAAACTTTGCGATTGTATGAAAGCTCCTTTTATTATGAATGAAACTTCGGCGGCATTGGATAAAAGTGTCGGATCCAGGCTAATGCTGTATCTGTGCCAGTTCAATTGTTCGCCCTTTATAACCGACAAGACCTGCATTCGGTTTTTGAGACTGAATTTTCCGTATTTGAGTGCATTTATTTGCAGCGAAGTATCGCTTCCTTTAAGGTATGCATAGAATGACAAACAGTAGGTATTATTGGCCAACACAGGCATCGACTCTATGTATGCGCTTTTGGTTCCACTCATGTTATTAATGTGCCTGAAGGCCGATATATACAGATATGATCCACCTGCCTTGTTCATTGTGTGATCGTACGATGGTCCTGGCCAGGCATCTTCAGCCGGTGGACCTGGGAAATGAGAGTTTTTAAAGACAATATATTAAATTATTTATTTGTATTGAAAAATGGAATAATTTTTCAAAATGATTTATATTGGTTCGGGTCAAATTCAAAATGCGCACAAACTGTATATTTATTCTAAAATTCTATAGAAATAAAGCAAAGTATTGATACAAAAACTAAAGGAGATGCGGTCGATATATTTCATTTTGAGCTAATTCTTGTTTTCAATTTTTACCAAGTACATTTATTTTATCGATTTCATATAAGCATGGTAATTTATTTTTAAATTCCATCATTGGTATGAATACTTTTGAGATATCCTTTCCAGGTAAAATTCCAACTATATAATAGTTGTAGGCCGTTGTAATTTTGAGGCAAAAATCGGTGATTTTACCCCCCTGCTATACCCTCTCTTGTCACAACCGACCTTGGATATCCTTATTTTGAAATTAATCTATTTATATTTAGTCGGCTCGATCTTAATTCGGTGTTTAGTGCAGTAATGCTCAAGTTCGAATATATTGGATAGATTGTGATTTGTCTAATGTAAAATTTATGGTAATAGTTGGCTATACCCCCTTGCGCATGTCTTAGCTAGTGGACATAATCAACATCAATTCTTTTTTGATAACAATATTTTTTTTAATAAAAAGAACTGTAATTTAAATAATTAGTCAATTTTTCTTACGATTAGAAATATTTTTGTACTACTATTGGGATGAAAAGTATCGTTTATTTATTTAGTTCATCTTGATCATCTAATTAAATTAAATTTTAAATTTAATCGAGCGAGGTGGTAAATTTGATAGTAATTTTGTTTAAAATGCCATATAATTTACCTGTAAATTTGCCCCAGTTCCAATTCGAATCGGTTTGATTGTCAAGGTCATGCCAGGAACAAGTATCAATATCGAAGTCACAACTGACCGGCTGTTCACACGCGCCGTCGCTAATGGATATGTCGTCGAGTGCTATGTAAGTGCTGTCCATATACTTAGCCAAAGAGAAGACAATCTTATGCTTATAGAGCGCCCGCACTGTCACCTGACCTCTGGTCCAACTGGTGTGGTTGGCATAGGGCACACTCCATACGGGTGCATTGTAGGAATAACCATCTTTGGGCATGACGTATATGTAGAATGACCAGGGATCATTTGTGGTTATTTGGTACCAGAACTTGAGACAACTGCCTCTCATACCAGTGTCCATCAAATTAGTTATAACTAAATCTGTTTTATATGTAGTGTTCGTGTCGTTCGGCTTATTAGAGAATAGGAAATAATTGCCACCAGTTTTGGTTGTGTGGTCTGTTTGCGGACCCGGCTGACTGAAATTGAAGAGCATAGTGTTGAAAAGTAATCAAGTAAATAGCTAATGTGTGAACAGGATCAATTTTGGTAAAACTGTAATATAAATCAAATTTTACACTGAATTAAATGATTAATAAAATATCGTTTATTTCTGGCAACTTTGCAATACTCTAATATTTTTCGGCGAATAATCATATGCGCCAGCACACTATCATGTTGAAAAAATAATTGAACATGATGCGGGTCTAGTCTAGCATCTAGTCGGGCTTAAATTTATTTTTGTATATTTGAGCTTTGATTTTGGAATATTATTCGTTTTAATTTAATACCAGGTCAGAGTGCATTCACTCATAATCTTGCACATTTATTTGTCACTTTTTCAAGAGATATATTATATAGATTTACCAAGGAACCCCAGCACCGGGATTATTAGAAAACAAGCACGAACGTTATTACCAGCGAGTATACCAGGGATCTAATGGTAATAATTTTGACCATTAGAAGATAATTGGGTCAATCGGTATTCAAATCTATAGTATTTATCTGTAGTAACACTGGTTTAGCTGTACTAACAATGTTGAAAAATTTCAAATTTTTGAAAATCATGAAAATCTAAAAATCAGTATAACTTTCAAATTTTTGCAACAATGGTGCACAGACAGACGGACAGACGAACAGACACCTTCTCAAGAATATAAGCGAGTATACTCGCTAATAATCTAATACTTAAATAACTTACTTATAAATCATGAGATCCGCTGAGTTAGCAATGACTCCAATAGTGTGTCCTCTAATCGGCGCTAAAGGGTTGACAACATATCCGCACAAATCGTATGAGAAGTCGCAAATTCGATCTGATCTGACTGCACATTCACCGGGAGTTATAACTATGTCGTCAATGGCTATACCACTGATCAGTTGCTTATTATAATTCAATTTAATGAACACTTCTATATTAGGCACAACCGGTAACTGAGTCTGAATTTCTTTCCAGGTATTCGACACTATTGTCGGTGTGTTTAGCAGTAGTTTATAGATGGGGTCGAATATACCGGTCGGTATAGTATAGCCGACGGATATATTGAAATTGGTTTCGCTGTCGGAGTAGTACCAGAATGTGAGACAATGAGGGCTTATAGTGAGCGGAACCAGAAATGACTTGAGTTGTGTCAACGGTATTATTGGACTGTTTTTTGGATTAACGCTCGGATCGAACAACAGGTAGTGTCCGGAAGTGGTCTTCAATGTGTGGTCCACTTTAGGCCCGATTTTACTGACGCCTGAAATATATATATATAATGGTTAATTAATAAATAAAATGACACCGATATATATGAAAGGTTAAATTAGAATTGTTTCAGAATTTTTATCACCACTTTCTTTAGGGATGGTGATTATAAATTTACCATGGTCTTACCCCCACCACTACTACCCCACGCCCTTCTCACCTCACCTCCTTCTAAAATCCTATCTATTATTAATCATGTAGAAAGTGGAGATATTCTAATACTGTTCAGTCTTGTTCAAAAAGTATACCCGTAGTCCAATGTGTTATAGTCCAGTTATTAGTGTAACTCCACTGACAGTTTGCTGTTTCATAATTGCAATCATAATAGTGTTCATTCACTGGCAATTGTGTTGTGCTTTGAGTCGGTTTAGTCGTCCCTGTATTCAGTGCTTCGCAGGGCTGGCCATAGATCTGAATGTCGTCGACAGCGATATCACTTTGGGATACATTTCCTTCGTTTGTCTTCAATAATAGTCTATACGTCGACATACGTCTGAACTCTTTCAATTCGAAACTGTAACTGAACATGGTCCATTCGGATTTGTCATTGCTCATTATATGAGTTATATTCTTCGGCGGACTGTTATGTAACTCCATTTCCGGTGTTATGTATTGGACGTACAGTTTGGGCGAATAGACCTCATTCTGAGCACTGATTTGATACCAGAACCGAATGCATGCGAACGCGTAATGCAATGGTTCGCTCCTCAGTATTGCTGACCCTTTTTCCTGCGTATCCAACGGCACGACTGCATACCAGCCCTCAGTCGACTGTGTCGTGTGATCCCTTTTGGGACTACCAATGGTTGTTGTCGTTGAACCGGAATTCCTAAGCCATAGAACGCTATTATTGTTTCTAACTTTGGGTGCATTACTCCAACCGCACAGGTCTACAAAATTTGATAAAATCATTACTCCATGTCCTGTATCACCCGGGCAACTGCATTTTTAATTAATTTACCTGACTCGAAATCACACCAGCCGACTGGCTCGCACGGGTGACTTTGCAGCAGTAGGTCATCGATGGCCAAAACCGAAGTGAAATTATTAATCCGTCCCTTAATTCTGATGACATCGTTCTTAACGAGAGTCACATTAATCCTAATGTGGTTCCAGTCGTTCTGAAAGACCCCATCAGTAGAGGACGCAATGGATGACCAGAGCGGTCGTACGATCGGTATCGACGAGTGGTTTGTCGTCACTTCAACGGACAGATAGCTGTATACATCTGCGGGTGTGCTCTGGAAGTACCACATCTTCAGACACATTGTCTGCGGAGCCAATGGATTGGCGTTTGCGTCGATTACAGACGACTGGTTGAACACGTAGTACAGTGTGGCCACACCTGTGACCAAGTCCACTTTAGCAAAGGTACCATTTTCTGTGCCTGTGCTGTGATCATAACCCGGTATATTATTCCGGCTAACTTTTGGAATAATTCTAAGCCAGGATAGGTTTAGTGAAGTCCAGCCACAAAATGAGGCCTAGATTTGAGTGCAATTATTTTATTATTGTTTATGAACTAGTGCATAGACCCGTGTTACTAATAATTAGGAACTTTGCAAGGACCAAAATGTCAAAGGGTGTAATTCCAATTTTTTAAACTTCACGGGGTACCCAAGGTAAAAGATCATTTTAAAATGTTTATTTCAAAACTCAATGTGGGCACATTGTCCCTCTTGCACATCCCTTACTTTTAGTAATAACTTGCCTCGAAATCACAAAGGGGTTGATAAGGGCATTGGCCAGTAGTCCACGTGATGTCATCCAACCCAATGTTGTCTTGTCTTAAACCGTTCTGTCTTTGAAGGACAGCTCTAAACATGAGATAATAAGGAGTATTGCTCTGAACAGTGACCATCTCTTTGACCCAGTTGTTGCTCTGAGCACTTTTCTTAATCCAAAGAACTGTTCCGTTCGTATCATTCCTGTACTGATTCAGGACAAGTGCAAACTGTGCCGGATCTCTGCCCCACATGTGATACCAGAAGGACAGACAGTGTTTGTCAGTCGAAGTCTGTTTCTGAACCGATATAAGTGTTGCGGCATTTTGTACACTCATTCCCGGTTCCCGTCTGGTTGTCAGCCAATAACCGGACTGTTTGGCCGGTGGTCTCAATCGAGATGTATGATCATAGCCCGGGTCTACTGATGTGCTTCTGGTTCTCAACTGAGAAAAGAATAAAATTTTTATTAAAAAAATGATTATTTGATCCTAAGATGAATTGCAATGAAAAAAAATTGAAATTCAATTCCAAACCCAATCAAGTCGTGTCTGGGCCGTCAAACTCATGTCAGTCCAACCGCACGTTCCGTTTTCAAACGTACAGTTCAGTGCACTCACGAACGGATCTCTATTTGTCTCACAGTTGACAAACTTGACCGCATCGATGGCTACGTCGAGGAATGACATCATTTCCTGTGTTATCACACCTTTAGCTTCGATGGAAATCTTGAAACCCGGGAGTATTTGGCCGATGGGTACGGATAAGGGCACCCATTGAAAAGAATACAACGAGGTCCTATTGTAGTTGAATAAAATCTTATGGACGCCAGTACTCGGTATAAACAGCTTCACAGCCAATGTCGCCGACACTGGGCTTCGGGGGTATGAACTGTGGTATTGGAACGTCATTTTGCAGTTGGGCCCACTCGGGCCTAAGAGGGGCGTCTGAATGATAGCGGGCGTGTCATATGTGCCACCTTTAGAGAAAATAAAAGTTATCTAGTACAACTTCACCCGCGCACTTTTTAAATATTACCCTCGAGTGTATTGATGATTAAATAATAGCCCGTTTTGTTGCCTGTGCTATCAGCAGCTGGTATATGTTGCATACGACTTAATCTGGATGCTTTTTCTGATGAGAACTGTTGTTTGCCATTACCCACATTACTCCACCCGCACATATCGTTCGGTCCGAAATCACATGACCCGCACTGTTTTTCGTCGTCACTTTCCGGACAGTCATTAAGAAAATCGCACAATTGGTTTGTATTTATACAATAGCCTGGCGTTGATTTACACTCAACCTGTCCGGCCATACATGTGCCGGTAATGGCCTCAGTTGTTGAATAAAAAGGTATTTTCGTGGGTATCGTATCAGCTCTGCCGCATTCGGCCGATAATGATATGTCGTCTACAGCTATATAGCTGTTCATTGTTTGGTTCAGAAATGAATCCTGAGTTACAGTTCCTGAGAATAAATATAATTAAAGTTATTACCTTGTTCATTTTCAATTAATTTTTATATTCGGATACCTTTTAAAAATAATTTATATCCTTGTCCATACAATAGATTAGTGGTCGTGATTGGAATTTTCAATCTTGCATAGGTAAAAGTATCCCGGACGAGATTCAGATTATCAATGTTTATGACTTTTCCGCTGTGAACGTCTTGCACAAACATCATAAGCGTTGTGTTACCCGCGTTATTTACCCATAATGTTACATAGCATCCATTTTCTAATTTGAATACAGGTCCTCCGATTTGCTCGGACACTGACGGCTGCACTTTACTAGATGTTAAATATAGGAAATGACCTTGACCTGTTCCCTTGGTATGATCCCTCGTTGCTCCTTTCAATAAATTATTTTTGCCCTGGGATAGTGTCCAAAATTTAGCTTTCCACAGGTCCCATTCGCAATAAGCACCCGCCTCAAAATTGCACCTGTGCACAAATGCACTGCACGACTGTTCGTCCGAATTGTCGCCGCAATCGTCGGTATAATCGCAAACGTATTCTTTGCTAATACAGACGCGATTTTTGCATAGAAAACTATTACGTGTGTTGCACACTGTTTGAGTGGGCACAGGTAGGTCGCATGACATTAGTTCTATACGGTCTACAGCAATGTATGAATAGTTGGCCTCTCCCGTGTCGGTGGCCCTGAATATCAGTTGGAATGTCGTATTAATTCTCTTGAGATACGCGAACGCATTGCTCCACAGATTGTCTATTTGTTTCACTGCTTTGTTATTCCAAATTTCCGTCCTTTCCATACCGTTGTCCACATCTAATATTACAGTCAGTGTTGATTCCGGGTTCCTTTTAAGTGTGGGTTTTATTTCACCAATCTTATAATAGAAATTCACCATGCATCCTAGAAGTAGCAAGCACCTTTAGTAACTTGATTCTCATATGGATTCTCTTGATTGTAATAGTTATTATTTATGGCAGTACCTGTTCCAGACCCATTAATCGATGGACTGACCAGGTCAGTTTCACCATAGTGCCAATCTGCGTCCCCTCTTCGCGCAACCATAAAATAAGTGCCACTGGCTGCACTGGTACTGCCGTCCCTAAAATCAACTGGTCCTCGCCATTGATATACATTACCATTCAATTCACCTGTGTCATTGGATCAATTTTATTATTTTTAATAAATAACTTCACTTATAAGAGAAGTATATAGTACTGTTCTGGACAATTGCCCCCCTCCCCGAGAAGATTAGTCTAATAATAATTATCAAGCTGATAAAATTATAGGAGACTTGGTATTTATGATTATTTCAAAATTAGCATGCATGTTTTTTACTTACCCTTGTGAGTCGTTTTATATCCACATAGTATAGTCGAGGCTTCAAAATCACATGACCCGCACACATTTTCGTCATAACCATTCGTACAGTCCTTAACTTTATTGCAGACTTTGCTCATTGGAATCGATTCTGTTTTCGAACAATTGAATAGTGTTTGGACTTTAGTACAATCGCCGGATGTAATGGAAATATCATCGATCGCCATATGACCCCGAGCATCATTGATAATAGAACCTGTACTAGTCTTGACTATATCCACTGTCCCAGACTATCCGGTGTTTGGAAAAATTACCAGAGATAATTTTAGCTAATAGTTTTCCTGGATATTTAGCTTGGTAAAATTGAAGCTAAATTCTTACCAGGTAGAACCACATGTTTTGTGATTGGCTATTATTTGGCCTGGCAGTGACTTCGTATTTCTGCCAGGCGCTTTGACCAGTATAGTTTTTCGCCCTTATTTCACCAATCTTCATTGCTGTGCTATAAATTTCACTCTGGTATATTTCCAGAACCGAATTAGCCTGGACATTTGCTCCGGTCTTCTTCATAAGGAAGTAAAAGCTTAAACAAAACGACCTGTTCTTTGGGTCGATATCGAAACGCTCGGACATAAGCACTGCCCGATCGCCTGCTTTACGCGGTTTGTCTGCGTTCAGCAGTAAATATTTGCCAACAGATGACCCGGTCGTGTGATCTGTGGCCGGGTAATCAGTGTATTGGTTGCGATGTATTGGCGAGTGCACAGCCCATGTAAAGTCTGTGTTTAATAAAAGTGGTACTTGCACAATTGAGCCTATATTATAATCTGACCAATGAGTTTGAGCGCTAGAATGTGTATACTGTTTTGGAAGTATACTTTCCCACAAACAGCTGTCGCCAGACTGACAAATATGATAGGTATAAATGAACTTGGGAAATAATATTACTTTTCAAAAGATATGTGCGAAGAGTATAAATGACGTTGAATTTTAATTTTATTTCTGAGCCCGTTCTTTATGAGCCAACCTCTCATTGAAAAATTTATCCCTTAATAAACTAGCTCATTTATTGAAATATTAGTTGCCAAAATATCTCTTAGCTTTTAGCATGCTTATAATATCATACTGTAGCATAGGATAATTTAATTCATTGCTAGCGTTCGACTTTAAAAATTATTGTTGCTAGGTCGTACGAAAAGTCTGTACATAGTTTGTACTGTACACAGATATTGTAACAGGTGAAAACAAGTGAGAAGATTAAACTAGGCAAGAAGACGTTATTTGCATTACTCTTTTAAAGATTCTTGCCCTGCAACAATGAATTTTACGGCCCGGCGCTAGCATTGGTTTAATTTCAAAATTTCAAGCCTTACCTCAAAATCGCATTTTCCCGGCGGAGGACATGGCTTATCGAATTCAAGGCTAATATCGTCCACAGCTATTAGACCTCGCTTAATAGTAGATGACGAAAATTTGAATCTAATATTCCATAAAAGGTCAGACACTATAGTTGCCCGGTGCGAATACCAGTACGGACCCTGGTCACCCATTACAGTGAACAATGTCTTAGAATTGACTTTTGTTGGATTCATAACGACAGCCAACATAAGGTCAATATTCTTTGTATACCAGAATGTAAGACAGGTCCCTTTCGTGGGCCGGAAATACTTGGACTCAATGGAATAGTAGTCTACCCTGCTACTAGTTGTAAAATGATTAAAGTCAAGTCCGAAAAAATAACCCATGCTTGTTTTCAGAGTGTGATCGACTGTGGTGAATGAGACTTCACCAGCCCGCTCTATTCTGAAGCCCTGGTTAGTGTTCATGGGCTCAAAACCGCACCAATCGTTGCCGTCTTCGAAACTGCACTGGAGCAATTCTTGATTATCAACATCGCAGGGCTGGTGCAATATCTTGATGTCGTCGACGGCAATGAAGCCTAAAATGTAATATATTTTGTGAAAATTATTTTATAAAAAAAAATAGCTATCAGTTAAACAGAGGTGATCAAGGTGGTTAACATATTCTTTTTTTTGAAAAATTCACCCTAACTTATAATAAAAATGTGTGCTTTCTACTTTCTAGAAAATTTCACCCCCAGTGAAATAACTGACCCATTAACATTACTCTGCCCTGACTACCCTGATCTTTCAACTACCCTGATCACCTCTGGAACATTACACACCGTCCTTAAGACTGGCTTTAATAACGTATTTATTCTGGTCTTGAGTCGTCTCAAATCGCCATAAGTTCCACTTTTCACCCCAGTCATTTCCCCTATAGTGGGGCGCCAGGGACACATTGCCGTGATGCACCTCGACAGTGAGACTGGCCATTTGCACAGTTCGCATATATACCCAGAGTGAAACACAAACCTTTTTACCGAAATAATAATCGCCCGGATCAGTTATGGACATCTCTGCTAAAGTGGCACCTTGCACACTTGTATGGCTGATATAAGCATATCTACCAGTGCTGCTCCTATGCGTATGGTCAGTGCTGGGCATCATTGGGTACATAGAACTAGCCAGGTTGATATTCCAAGGCGTTTGCTTACTCTGTTGCCAGTGGCAAAATGTGCCGGACTCAAAATCACAGCCTAGGTCATTTGACGGTGCTGTGGTTTGTGCTGGTGTCGATGTAGTTTGGGATGAACTTGAGCACAGACCAGGTGTAAAGATTACGTCATCTAAAGCTATATAATCCGTGGACTTCTGTGATGAGACAACAAATGATAATTTGAATTCTGTTTGCGTTTGTATTCCAGTTCTGATTTGAATCCATTTATTCTGTATATAAGTATTCTTTGTATTGTATGACCAAATCGTTTGAATAAGTTTTCCTAAAAATTATATAAAAGTTTTTAACATTTTTAAGCAGTCTTTGAAATTGAAATTATTAGATAATAATTCTCTTTATAAATCTTGATTAAATTATTAGCTTGTTGATTGTTATCTAGCTTATTTTATTTAATATTCTTATATAAAAATTCAAATTTTTGTTAATAAATTGCATACCATTGCTGTCAACTGTGGAAACATTGAATTTACTGTTTGTGTCGATAGACATAATATTGTACCAGAACTCTAGACATGAGGCAGGACTTGGGTTAACATAATCACTATCAATGACCATGGTGGCCCATTGCTGACCAACAGTATTCTCTGTGAAGTCAGTATACAAGAACATGCCGTCCTCTGGTGCTTGTCTATCCCGAGGCGGAGACGTAAACTTTAATACACTTGACTTGGTCACTCTTCCATAGCCACGCAGCCAGGGCCACTTTTTTGTCTGCGCTGTTTTAGCCGAGCTATCAACGAATCCACACATATCTGAGTTGAAGTCACATGTGATTGGTTGAGGACATTCGCCGTTTATTATGGATATGTCGTCGATGTTTATGGCCGAGTATTCGTTTTCTTTGTCTGTCAGTAAAGAAATTAATTATAAAATATGGATAATCAAGGTCTGCAAAGCTAGGGGTCTGCAAAATGGCGGTCAGGAACTCGAATAAAATGGCGGCTAAAAACCGGATTTTGGTCTGAAATTCAAATTTGCCTAAATTTAAACCATTTCCGTGAAACCGGCCCACAATATCGGGGCAAACAGTTAGAGGTGGGATGGTTCCGGCTCAAAAATCTATAAGGTATTTGGCCAATTTTCAAATTATATGAGGCTTTTCTGGTAATACCCCCTTGATCATAATATTATAAATGGTTTACAGATTAATATGAATTTAAATGTTGCATGTTCAGTATATACCTAATTTTGTAGCAACCAGACCAATTTGATTATAACTGGTGTAGGGTAATTTTA
>JAQIWA010002040.1:0-14890 GCA_034693305.1 Eueremaeus valkanovi
CAGAGGCTATATAGAGAAGCTAGGTGCGGGCTTGGGTTACAAGGGGTTGAAACCCGCACAACCAAGTTACTATTGCTTTAACTTATATTCAATAAAAGCGTAAAAAATCTTCACGTATTTTAAATTAATGCTAATATTATTGAAAAATTCTTCATTCAATTGGAGATTCATTAGAGATAAATGAGTTATGTTTTGCCAATTCTTCAGCGAATTAGAGGTTAATTCCTTATCACTTGTTTCCAGACCTGAATTCAGTGCTAAATGTTTTAAATTCGGAAAATAATTATTAATCGATTCCTATATATTGAGCTCAAGTTCTGATATATAACAGAAAGAACTGAAATAAAATTGATTTCACTTTAGGCCCAAATGTTTAAAGCAATTGACTATAGATTCGGTACAAAAGATCTGTTTAGGGAAACATGAATCAGTATTTGCCTTGATAACACTTGTGAGACCAGTAAGTATTTTTCATAAATTCCAATATCCCTGGTTATAATAACACTGGTTTCAGATTTGTTACCCGTGTAGTTTTTGTACTATCCATTTGTTTAAGGCCTGTATACTTGAGTATACAATTCACGTAAATTGGTTATTGTCGTCAACTGATCCATAAGAACATTCATTGATAGCTCATTGATTCGGCGATTATTATGACTCGAATTGATTGCAAACTTTCTATTCATTGCAATCGACTCATGTCTTCAGTTCTATAATTGAATCAAATTCTCTTCAAATTCTTACTAAAAATTCGTTTTAATTGAAAATATTGATTAAATGAGTGCTAATTAGAGGCAAATTCTGGAGTTTTGTCATTAATTTCATTATAAATATCTAATTTCGCATAATATAAGTAGTTATCGATATTATAACGAAAGTTATTCATTGACTTTAAAGTTGAGCCAAACTTATCCATCAGTTTCTCAACTGTTTTACAATGAATTGCATTGAAATCACAGTTAAATTGCTTCAAATCATTACAATATTTAACAATCAATTCATAACTTTTTTGTCGATTCTTTCAATACATCATTAATTTGTTAATGAATTTACACTTTTTTAGTATAGTTTCAAAATAATAACCATTTTATCCATTGATTCAGTGATGCAGAGATCGTATGCTTTATTGGATAGCAATCTCTGCACTGTTTTGATACACATTCGTAACGAAACGCGTTTTTAAAACAGAGATAAATTCATATGAATTGAGTTAAATCGTCGGCCAATCTGTCCGTCGATTCTCTACTCTTTCTATGACTTCTTAAACACATTTTAAATCTCTTTTCATTTCATTATTCAATACATTTTGAAACAAACTTTTGAACTAAAAATCATTTCATAATTAGACAAAATAATTGTAAAAATTCTTTATTAAATTGACATTCAGTTAACTGTTTGACAATTGACTGTTGAATCCAATGTCAATTCAATGGTTAATAATAATTAAGTGTTGATTATATGAAAATACTTGAACTCAATTAAGAAAACTTTTTGCCGTAAAAGCCATTTAAATGTTTAGTCAATGAGAATAAGGCAATCAATACATAAATAGCGTCCAAACAAATACTGGCAATTAGTGCTCATATAATAACTGCTATAATATTCATATTAATAAAGGCTATGATTTGTGGCAATACTGACAGTGAGTTGTATTGAATATATAGACGTAATATATAGTATGAGATCATAGCTGTGAACGCAATGCTTGACTGTGTGAGAGAGTGGGAGCGCATGTCTGTCAGAGCGCTTGCATTTCGCTGTCAAATATGTCTGTCTGTGAAGTGAAACACAATTTTGATCCCAATTTAAACCTCAATCCGACCAACAATTGGACCGATATGTCGGACCCGGAGTTGGACGTGGAGTGCGAGCGCCTTCAGCACAAGTATGCCCTTCACTGCGCCGTCTTTAACAACGATCTGAAACTGATCTCTCAGTTGTTACGCAATTATGACATTCAACTCAAAGATATTCACGGTTTGGATCCAATCACTCATTCAGTCATTCATTCATTCAGTCATTTGTTTGTCTTTTCTTTTCTCTTCTTTTAATTTGTTTTTATTTATTTGTTTTTCTTTATTTACGTTTTTTTATTTGATTTCTTTCTGTTTTTTTTCGTTTTTTTGTATCAATTTTTTTCTTTACTATTTTTGACCTAAATTTTGGTCTAATTTTTCTGAATTATAATTCAATTAAAACTCGTTTTTCTGACATTTATTATTGTTTTTTGTTATTTTTCGTTTCCGTTATATTTATTGACTTTTTTCTCAATAAAATACTATTTTTTTTGTATTTAATTTGTTTTTTTGTGTCTATAATGAGAACTGTTTTATATTTTTTCTTACATTTAAAATCTATTTTGTTTTTAAGATTAGATTTGAATGTATTTTATCAGAAATGTTGTGATAATTGTCAGAGAATTTTGAAAATATTTTTTTATTTTATTTAAACAATTAATTAATTAATGAAACAATTGATCCGTTTGTCACACATCAGGCAATTCTCCGCTGCATTTGGCCGTAATGTTGGGCCACAAGGAGTGCATTCAACTACTGTTAGCCCATTCGGCACCAGTCAAGTGCAAGAACCTTCAGGGTTGGAGTCCATTGGCTGAGGCCATCAGTTATGGCGACCGACAAACCAGTCAGTGCTCTAACAATACATTACTCACTGTTTAACTGAATTTCATTATTTCATTGACAACTCATTCAATACTTAACTCCACTTGTGTTCAGTCGCTTCACTGTTGCGTAAACTCAAGAAGCAGTCGCGCGAAACAATGGAGTCCCGGCGCCCGAACCTCATCCGAGCGCTGCATAAAATGCAGAACTTCAAAATGGAACTGAAGTGGGATTTCCAGTCATGGGGTCTGTAGTCCTCGTCCTGTGCTCACAGTCTGTTTGTCACACTTTGTTTTAACTGTATTTCTCTGTTTGACTATCAGTTCCATTGGTGTCGCGAATCCTTCCGTCGGATATCTGTCGGATCCACAAAAAGGGTTCATCCATTCGGTTGGACACGACGTTAGTTGACTTCTCAGACATGAGGTGGGAGAGGGGAGACATTACTTTCCTCTTCTCCGGTGACTCAAAGCCCTCCCAATCCCTGACAGTAATCGACAATAAACTGAAAGTCTATCAGAGAGTACGCTATGAAGAGAGTGAGGCAGAGGTCGAGGACGAGGTCGACATTCTTATGTCGTCGGACATCGTGGCCGCACAGATGTCCACCAAATCGATTACATTCACGAGAGCACAGTCCGGATGGCTTTGGAGGGAAGACAAAACGGTTTGTCGTCTTTTCTACTTTAATTTGTTTTTTATTTATTTATTTTGTTTTGAACTCCATTTCCGCCTCTATTTGTCTGAGTTTTGCATTCA
Organism: Eueremaeus valkanovi; assembly: GCA_034693305.1. NCBI lineage: Eukaryota > Metazoa > Arthropoda > Arachnida > Sarcoptiformes > Eremaeidae > Eueremaeus > Eueremaeus valkanovi. The sequence continues at coordinate 3,381 of JAQIWA010002040.1, forward strand.
TTTGTTTCAATCCTTTTATTAGACATTTATTTATATAATATTTAATTCGTTTGAATACTCTTAACAACTATTATACGACTAAAACAATAACAAAAGCTTTGAATAAAGAAAAGAGTGATTCGAAGCTCAAAACTAATGTTTTCTTTTCATAACTACAATGAATATCAAAAATTAAGAATTATTTGTATAAAAGAGTATATCATTTCCGCCCAAACACAACCGTATTCTCTGTTATAGACTTAGAATATAATATTCTGGTTATAATTCAGTCTGAGTTTGATGTATGGGCGGTATACTGGTCTATAAGTGCGCCTGCAATACGATGTGGGTATTAGTAATTCAGATAAATATTAATTGAAATTAGTTTATCGTTGAAAGCAATCAATAATTCATTTTGAAGACCAGATTCTCTTATATTTTGCAACAAAGCTATTCTTTATTTCTCGTTATAACTCATCTTTGAGTTCATGTTTAGAAACAGTTTTGGGTTGAAATACGGTTTGGAAATGACTTATATTTTATTCATTTCATACATAGATTCAGATATTCTTATCCGAACTCAATATTTATGGGATATTTGAATCCCAAAGGAATGGCTTTAAAATATTGGCCAAACTTTAGACAACCACGCAATCAATGAGCTCAGCATAGGCTTAGAAGTGTTGTTTTAAAAGACAGATCCTTTTTGTTGGTCCTATAACTTCTGACCTTTGCATAGGTTTTATACTTTTAGATACGCCACAGAAAGCCCGCTCTTCTCAATGAACCGGATTATATATTTTAATCAATTTCACTTAACTTTTTCAAAACTTGACATTTTTTTAACATTTATGATAACAAATCGCATCACTTGAGTCCCAGTCATATAAATTCAATATTTTTTTTATTATTTATTCATTTATTTGTATTAAACGAATATATTGAATGATATGTTATGTGTGTAACAGGAAATGGTCGGCCCTTTTATGTCCGACTTCTACTTAATCGGGGGCCTATACCTCGAGTCCCGGAAACGTCGCGAACACTTGAGTGACGAAGACTTACAGAAAAACAAAGCAATGATTGAAAGCCTAACGAAAGGCAATTCCAGTACGTCTTCGGTCGACATCGAGAACACAAACTCTGAACAAACGATTCAGAGAAGAAAGTCATTGACTCCACCGCCGCCCTCACCCGTCACGTGGGACGACTACATAAACTCTCCGCCCGGACAACACCCGCCACTCGGCAGAGAACCCATTTGTAAAGAGACGGTCAAAGCATTTAAAGCCACTCTCGCTATGGTATGCAAACAATTGGTTTTCATTTTTAATTATTGTTTAATAAATATTTATTTTCAAATCAAAGACCAATTCTTGCCTTTAATTCAATTATTTTCATTGATTTAAACAATTTTGTAAATAATTAACCAATAATTGAATGACTGAATAGAGCGAAGAGTTCCCGATGACTGTCGACTCATTGCTCAATGTATTGGAAGTGATCGCACCGTTCAAGCACTTCAACAAACTGAGAGAGTTCGTTCAGATGAAATTGCCCCCGGGCTTCCCGGTCAAGATAGGTATTCACTCATTATACCCATTTTCTGATTTATTATAATTGAAAACTCCGTTCGTTTGGCACAGATATCCCAATATTGCCGACAGTGACGGCTCGCATAACATTCCTGTCCTTCCAGTTGGACGATAATATACCCGATTCTCTGTTCGAGATCCCGACGGACTATAGCGAAGATCCGAATCGTTTTCCCGATTTATGACACAATTGTTAATAACAATGAATGAGATTATAATTTATTTGAAGCGATGGACAGACAGACAGACAGACAGACAGACAAACAATCATTAGTTTTCATTCATCTTATAGTTGAAGTCGAACTCAAACAGCAATAGTATATTGAAATGCAGAACAAATAGTGCTTTTGGACTCTGTTTTGGCACTAAAGCTATGGTTTAATGTTTGGATTGAATGCAACAAAAATATTATTTTGTTCTCAAAATTCAAGTAAAGCTGAATTGCATTTCATATAATTTCTATTCATTGTGTTTGCACTCAATCGACAGCGCATTAAAAAAAAGTAATTTGTATTTCGAGTTAAACTCTTCACTCAAAACAATAATTGCAATAAAGAAGTAAATAATTGTTTTTCACATGAAATCAAAAACCAAGAAACAAAAGGTCAGTTAAATAGTGGTCGAATAAAATATTAATTTTCGTATAAAACTATTGATTGTTTTTATAGTTAAATGAAAAATATTTATTGTTTTTTTCTATATATTTAATAGTATTTAAATTCATTTCTTTTTTTCTATTCAATTATTGATTTAATGTTTTTTTTCTGTTTTAATGTTATTTAATTGTATTTATTTTGTATTTTATTTTTCTATTTTTTGTTTTGTTTTGTTCTTTAGTTTTGAGACTTTTATTGAATCCTTGAATCTAATGAAATGCTCAAAATATGCAATAAATGGGAAAAACATTTATATAATTAAAACAATTAATTATTTTAATTGAAAATAATTGACTAAAACGGCCAAAAACTAGTCACCAATTGTTGTAATGAATTGAAATGCGTTTCACAACAACAACAATAATAACAAATATTTAGATATAATTATTGCACTTATTATTCGATGAAATTATTATTTCAAACAATTTGTAGTAAAATATTAATTAAAGAGAAACTCAAATAAAGTATTTGTTTTTGAATTAAGTTTTTTTTCGCATTTCATATATTTCTGGATTGTATTTTAGATCTGAATCACTTTTCAATATTTATTTATTGAGCTTTATAGTTTGCTGGATATATTTTCACCAAGGGCATTGATGTCAGCCCTATTCTCAAGCTATTCCCAACAACAAGGTAAATCTGTATCCTAAGAAAGTGTGGGTAAAAGATCTAAAATACAGGACCGAATGGATAGGATCACAGACTGAAAATCATCTTGGTCACAAGTTATGACCCACAACAAAATTCGTAAAACAAAATAATTGTTTTCATTGTCTTATAAAAAATTTTATTCATTCAATTCATTTGGTTTTACACAGAATTGTGAAAAATATTGATTAAAACGAAATACAATATAAAATGTTTTGCTTATTGTCTATAAATGAACTCAAGATCTCAAATCGTATGACATATATCACTGTTATCTACCAAAACCACGATTGCCTCCGCCATAGCCTCCACGATGACCTCCTCCGTGTCCGAAACCTCCTCGATGTCCTCCGAAACCTCCCCGATGTCCTCCAAATCCACCTCCTCGGCCAAATCCTCCTCCACGGCCTGTGTTATTGAATATAAAGAATAGGAAATCAATGAAAAGGGATTGTCTTCATTGGATTACTCAATAATCCGGTTAAAGGATTGAGATCTGAGAATATATTCTGGAAAAGCTGACCAAATCCTCCGCCTCTGTTGCCACCGAATCCACCGAAGCCTCCTTTTGAATAAACATTAGATTAGCACAAATTTATTGAATTTTATTTCTCATTCAAATACTTTGTGCGTTTCCAGTGCTAAGCAGTGTTGCCGTCAATACAATCAAAATACAAAACGCTATTAATTTTGGATTCATTTTATATTAATTTCAAACAAAACTTCTTTTTGTTAACAATTTTGGTGCAAAAGTCAAATTCAAAACTGTTCTCAATATTCGACTGTATGTTCAGTATCCAGTATTTATACGAATTTAGAGAATTTCACTGTTTGTGTCTTCACTTTTCATAATCTTTGTCTACAGTATTGGTCTCTAAACGTATTTGAGTTATATTTAGAATCAGTTAAGGGTTTGTCCGGTTTTGGGCCTTTGCTTTGTGACAAACAATACGCAAAAGTCTGTATTCATAAAACTGACCGGACTTTTGCTGACGTATTCCCTAAATGTTTGACGACATCCAAAAGTTATAGCCATAGAAGTGAACGCAGAGAATGTGCATTCAATCAGTTCGGATCAATCTTATGAATGCTGTCGCTCAGTCAGAAAAGAGAGACGAATAGCCCCGGGTGCTCTTCCTTAACGTGAAAGCACATTTGGCAAAAACAATATCTGTCGGTATTAATAGCCTCTTCAATAAAGTAATGACCCCGACTATTTCTATAATAGAAACATTGCTGCGTGTGCTGTATAAGTTATTCTGTTTCATTTATAAAGAATATTTTTTATAATTTCACCCCCTTGATCATCCCTTGAAGAAAATTGAGCTATTTATGTGACTTTTTCCTTTAATAAACCACTATCACCTATCTACAAAATGATCTTTTTGCATGTAACATTCCAGAATAATTTTTAAAAAAGAACTTTATACACCCCTTCCCTACATTTGCACTCTTATCGATTCGGGCCAATCAAGACTCTAATAATGCATAATCTTTTAAATGGCATTGAATTCAAATAATTGATAAGAGTTTCAAACGAACGGCAGTTAAATAAGAGAGTATTACATGATTTTCAGTTTCAATAAATAGCGAGAGAATTGAATCAATCCATTCATTCAGTCATCAGAACAGAACAAAAGCAGAAAAATGTCCGTAACTTTGTATTTGAGCCGAACGAGTCCGCCCTGTCGTACAGTACTGTTTGTGGCCAAACATCTTAATATTGAACTCAATGAAAAAGTCCTGGATATGAGAAACAAAGAGCACTTAACGCCGGAGTTCTTGAAGGTATCTAGATTATTTTATTTTGTTTTGTTTTCAATAGTTTTTTTTAATATTTATATAATTTTATTATTTTTATTCATTTGGAAAACATAAGAATAAAAGCAAATTATATTTATATCACTTATTAATAATATAGAGCTCTCTCACAAACAGATTAATCCACGTCATTCTGTGCCCACTATTGTGGACAAGGATTTGTCTCTTTGGGAGAGTCGTGCAATCGCTCAATACCTGTGCAACAAATATGCGCCGGAATCTGACTTATATCCCAAGGATCCGGTAAAAAGAGCTCGGGTAGATTTGTTGCTCAACTTTGACTTTGGATCGTTTTGTCCGGCGCTCAGGAATTCTCTCGTAATATAAAGATTGCATAAAATCCTTAATAATATATCTCTTGATATAAATGAATAATTTCTATAATGAATGACATTTTCAATAAATTTCTCTAATACTCGACCCAATAGTCTGGAAAATTACGTGGAGTCGAACCGAATGAAAAACAATTGGAAGACCTTAAGACCAATTTAAAGCTTTTGGACACTTTGATCGGTGACAATGGATATGTGGCCGGAAAGCACGTGACAATAGCAGACCTGTCACTGTTGGCCAATACGACTGTCTTTACTATTCTTGACTACGATTTAAGCGCTTATCCAAACGTCGAGCGATGGTATAAAACGGTTCCCAAGGAATTGCCTTATTATGAAGAGCTGACTAACAAAGCTGTTGAGGCCATGAAGAAGAAGGCAGAAGAGATGAAAGCCCATAAATAACTGCTTAAATAAACTATTTTACACTTTATATGATTTTATTTAAACAAAACTAATTATAATTTTTTAAGCAATCAATAAATCAATGAATAATCGATTAAAAATAAACTATAGATAAGCAAGGGGTGTATTATCAGCCTCGGACCTTTACTATTTTATCAAAATAGTTCAACGAATAATTTTCATGAAAATTAATGACAGTTGAACTTGCTCAAAACTAATCTTTATTTTGATTAAATATTCTATAAATAATTTTTGTTACAAATGATAAAAATTCTGTAACAATAGAAATAAAGTCTATTTATTAGAATTGTGTATAGACTCAAGTGGATTGACATGCGATCAATCAATTAAACATTTCAATGTATCGGATGAACAGCAAAACAGTCAGCGCTATTATCTGTTGAATAAAATCAATTTTTAGTTAATTTAGTGTAATTTTTAGCCCCAAATAATGTCATAGTTTTAAGATTTCAATAGAAAATGGAATTAATTCAAAATTATTTCTTACTTCATAGCATCGGAAGCTATTAATTATAAAAATGTTCCCGCAATAAAATCCAATTCTTTTCTGACCCACTCGTTGAATGAGAGATAACAACTGAAAAGATAAGTAATTATATTAAAAACGATTGAATAGAAAAGAATTGAAATAAAAGTTGCCTTAAATTTGATTGAAGTCGGCTTCAGATTAATAGTAGTGAATAAGGAATTCAATAAAACATAAGAACTGTTGGCTTCGGAATGAATTGCAGACGAAATACGAATTATAAAACATAATAAAGTGGCGAATAATAAGCCGACGAAAGCAAAACAGATTCGAAGGAAAAGATTGATTTTGCCGTAAAATACTAGATATGTGAGCGAGGCTATTTCTGCACTTATAGTCAGCCAGAATATGAGCAGGAATTTAGACCAATAATCAGTATTGCAATCATTGATTTCGCCGTACAATCGATTGAAATGATAGAAAATTTGCATTAAATTCAGTCTTTGATTGCAATTCACATATCGATCGCAGAGAATATTTTGCAGACTTTTATTAACTGCTCTTAATTTCAACTTAAGATAACAAGTAATTAAGAAATAGTATACGAATTGATACATAATTATATTGTAGGACAACTGGGCCTCAATGGCCAGCCTTGACGTGTGAGCCAAAGCAATCAAATATTGTTGAGTTCCGGATATTTTCAATGAGAAAGCAGTGAAGACTATAATACAGATCAAATACTTGACTGAACTGCTGACCAGTTTTGTTAATCGCAAGCAATTACGGCTTGTTTTTAAAAAGCTCTGAATATTCTGCTTATTGTTTAAACCAATACTTTTAGGTGTTATCAAACCCGACATCATTTGAAATACACGCAAATCAGTCGCTTTTGAACTATTCTTATGATTGAAATAATTAAATATCTGCGAGAGCATAGCGAACAGGGCTACGAAAGCACAGGCCTGGGCTAGTGGTATACGTGCGCCAACAAACTGACCTATATTTCCATAAATCAAATAAAACTGGTCATCCATTTTGGGTAGAAATATAACGATTGTGTTCTCTATGAATAAATGTGAGATAAGCACAAATATAATGAATGGATTGTGAAATATGTTCCGGATATTATTGGATCCACTTTTGAATAACGACAAACCGATTCTATACAGATGACTGTCGGCCCCTTTGATTCTTAGCCGGTTGGGCAGCAGTTCGTACGGCTCTATCTTATTAGACATTGTTTTCAATACTTTGTCTGAAAATCAATTGAATATAAATTCTCTGTTCATTCAGTACTTGATCTCAGAATAACTGAAATAAATTATGAATTTCTGTTGAAATGTTTGCGAACGTAAAGTAAGTCAACTGTAAAGACATAAGAGTTTAAATATTTTCATTATTTCATGTTATATTGATATAATGATCATATAATTCACCATTAATTCACTATTGATTCACCAGGGACTCTAATTGAATTCTTAAGCCATTAATATTTGAAAATAATTCTATTTATAAATTATAATGGATTACAAAGAATTAGGAATTGTTTGTACTTTCCATAATGATCTCAGACTACAATTACTTTGTTTGCGTTCTGCCCGAGGACTTTACCCAGGCACAACCGGAGATTTGACGATGGTACGATAGGGAGGAGAGGTCTTAGTTTTAAGACACCCTCTCCTGACACTCTACGAATCTGTCAGGGCATAATACGACTATACCACCAGGTTGAGCTTACAATACATAATAAAAATTCATTTGTAAAACTACGGGTTATCGCATACAAATTCATTGGACAGTCCAACTGAATAACTCTAATACTAAACATATCTTAAAATTCAATTTTTTAGTAAACATCCAAAAAGTTTAACAAACATTGAGTTTGAGTTGAATATAGATGAGTATGAGTATGAATCGAAAAATATATCAGAAATTAAACTTTAATTGAATTACAAGAACGTGAGAATAACTTTTTCATAAATATTTTATCAAGGTAATATGAAGATTAAAACTTTGCAAACGAATAAAGTAGCATGTTAGTGCGTAAATCCTTGAACAATTAATTATGAGTCATAATGACATACAGTATAAGCGCACATACAGGCATTAGAGTAGAGATTAAATATCCCAGAGTAGTTCATTTCTTCCATAACTATTTTTTTTATAAATTCTTAAAAATTAGTAACTAGGTCATCTATCCTTCTTTTGAAAAACATCGAAATCGATTAAACAAAAAATCTGTGCACTCTTCAAAAAATATTGGACATGGAACACTCCTGGCTCATCAACAGTAATTGGAAAACATAGCCCTGGACTTGCCTGCAAAAGGTGCCATCATTTCATTACAACGACTGTACTATTGATATGAATATTTTGATTCTATGGTTACGTTTGGTCTTGTGTTGACATTTCATTGTTTGTTTGCATTTCTGTTTACAAATCATTTTTCATTAAAAAAAATTAATTTCATTTATTTTGATGACTAAAAGAGTGTTTATTAATAAATAATAGTTTTATTCAATAATAACAATAAATAAAAGAAATGAATATATTTTGAAATGTTATTCACATTTGATGTACGCATAGAACACATGCTTTTGATTGACATGTTTTAGAAATCAATTGAATTTCATATAAAAAGTAATAATAATTAACATTATATTAATTAGTGATTAAAACAACTCTTTCTATGCATTCATATGTAGACTAACTGTGAAAATGTCAACAATTCATATAAAGTCATCGTTTGATAGATTTGGTGACGATTTATGTGAACTTATATTAAGTTATCTGACATTTGAAGACAAGTCGAGGACTGAATGTGTGTCCAAACAGTTCCAGAGATGTGTTTACGCAAAGCAATACCAAATCTGTATCAATGATCAACTCTTTGACACAAACCACAACTCAGTCAACAGATTTGAGTCAATACTAAAGAAGTGTCAAAATATTAATTGCATTCAAATTGAGTCCAATATTAGGTATAATAATAGTTATAATGAATGCGAAACCAAATTATTTGAGCTAATAGTCAATTATTGTCAATATTTAAATGCATTAGAGTTTGGTTTCATTCAAATCAATAGAAAACTATTCAATCAATTGTTTGAAAAGTTCGGCAAAACTATGAAAACAATTAAGTTTTTGAAACATTTTCCGCCGAAATCGGCGCTAATTCTCGAGTTTTGTCCGAATATTAAAGTTTTAAATGTTTTGGATTCAAATTTTGGGCTCATTTTCGACAAAAGAGATGATATTTTAGTCAAGAATTTAACTCAAATATCATTTACTTATATATCGAAAGATATGAATAAATTTGAGATTTTTATTGAAAACAATAGAAATAGTTTAGAAAGAGTTGACATTAGAGTCATATACGACTATAACGAGTCGGCCATTAATTGTCTTTTGGATCAGTTGTCACGTCTGACACGACTAAGACATCTGAGACTCGATATAAACTTCGGTCCAATTGATTACACAATCGATAATCCATTCAAACAAATGGCCAATAATTGTACAAAACTTAAAAGCTTTGAACTAAACGTCAGTTTAAGGTCTAAATCAAAATATTTGCAAATTTTTGAATCAATAAAACTATTCAAACAATTAAAGCGTTTGGAACTGAATGTCAGAATTAATAACGACTCCAATGAAAGTGAAACTCATTTTACGACCAATTCGTTGAAAAACTGTCAAAACTTAACGCATTTAACGCTATATAGTCTGCGAATCAGCGATAAGTTCTTCGATAAGATTGACATTAATTTACCGAAACTTCAATATTTGGACATTTATTCCGATTCCGTAATAACAGATCTGGCGTTCAATTCATTGACAAAACTAACAAAACTACAGACAATTCAAATCATAGACAGAAGTGATTTCACGCAAATAAGTGATTCCAGTGCTTATGAATTGATGCAAAAGTGTCCGAAAATTAACAAAATTGACATCAATTTCAATAAATTCTTGTAATACTCACTAAAACTCTACAGAATTTATCTGTGAATTCAAATGGTTTTCTATTTTATTCATAATTAAAGCACAGGTAGATTGACGTCAATTATACGGATTTCTATTATAGTTTTGTTCTCTCACTTCTGTAATCAATATTTTATTATTTTATAAATAATTATTTGTATGAATAGTGAAAAATATAATGAATTCATTGTTTGAATGCGTTTTCATTTTATTCTTCAAAACTGATCCGTATTTACAAAAATTTATGATTTGATACAAAAAAATTTAAAATATTTATTCCTTTTTATGTCTATTCATATGGTTATTAAATCTAATATTATTTGTTGTCTGGTATTCACATCCGGGCCAAACGCACTGATAGCCTAACTTCTTATGTCTGGCCAAATGCATTTTAAGTGAGTTCTTATTTGTATAGGTTTTGTCACAATTAGGCCAATCACAGGCATAGGACTCCTTTCCCGTATGAGTGTTCATATGGTCATTCATGTGAACCCTTTGCCTAAAAGTTCGCTCACATTCAGGCCATTCGCACCGAAAGGGTTTATCAATTTTTTCATGTGTTTTCTTATGAAAACTTAAAGCAATTTTCGAAGCAAACGGTTTGCAACAGATCTGACAGATGTGTGGCTTAAGTCCCGAATGACTGTTCATATGATCTCTCAACAGACCTTTTCTTACAAAACGTTTGTCACAAACAGTGCAAACAAACTTCAAAACATGGATTCGACGCCATTCCTTGTAATCCATGCCATTCTTCAGGTCCGGATGTGTTTTCTGGTGTTTATATAAATTGTCTCTATCTGTGAACGTTTTGCCGCACTTTTCGCACACATTAATGGGTCTGTCCTTCGAGTGAATGCGTTTGTGTTTATCCAAATAGTAATTTTGGCCATAACTGCGATCACATCCAACGAAATCGCATCGAAAGGGCCGGTCGTGTCGACTCTTGTGACGATTGAATGTGTATAATACACTAGTGGTATAACCACAGCCTTCCCATTCGCACCGATACCTCTCATTTAAATGCTGTTCTGATTTATGTTTGCTTAAACCGTATTCTGTATTAAACCCTTTCCCACAGCCTTCCCAACTGCACCGATACAAGTCTTTCAGTTGTTTGGAAGAGTTGTTTGAATTTTTCAATCCGTCACTCAATGTCTCAACACTTGCCTCAAAAGGTTTACTCATTTTTTGTTTGTTTTCTATTTTGTGAATATCTTTCAAATGTTTGGTAAGAATTGTCTTAAACTTAGTCTTGAATTCACAGTCAGTTTCAGTGCAGAAAATGTTTTCAAAACTCTTTTTCTTAATTTGTTTTACATTTGTTTTCCGTTTTTTATTTGAATTATTGATCGGATTATCACTGAATTCCTCGTCATTTGTATCGCAACTCAATTCTGACTCCAATTCTGTTTCGCTTTCGTAAGCCTTTCGTTCATCTCTTGAATCGCTTTTCTGTTCATTCAATGACTTCTCAAAAGTCTCTTCACTTTTGTTGTCGTTTTCGACATTCAATACAATATTTTCTGAAGACTTGTCTATCGAGTCATCGATTGTCTCAACACTTGTATTAATGTTATTATTATTTAGTTTTGTCTGA
>JAQIWA010002041.1:0-14887 GCA_034693305.1 Eueremaeus valkanovi
GAAAAGCACAATAAGGCGCAGAAAAGACTCAGCCATTTGTTGTAGTATTTGAAAGTCGGTCTCCAATTGACTGATTGTACGAAATCGGACTGAAAAAGAGATAAGTTGACCAAGAACCAGGCACAGAGGTAACAATTGGATATAACGTTTGCAATTATATCGAAGTTTATGATAGCTATGAATAGGGCTGTTATTATGAATGTTAATATATATCCTCTGCGGGGGTCAGCGTGTCTTCCATAGCCTTTGGAAAACCATTTGGTCCAGGGAAGCAATTGGTCATTGCCTACTGACTAGTCATATAAAGTACAATACATTCTCTTAAATGAGCCACTTATTCAGTAGAAGAGAATATAATCTTCTTCGGGAATGGCTTCGAATACCTGTAAAATTCGTGGCGAAGATACGAATGAACTCATTGCTGAAGACAAGGATTGGGCGAGAATTCCGGCCGCGAATATGGGTTCGACATAATTGGTTTTGTCACCGACTTTGGTCAGGGAAGAGATGACAGACATTATATATTGGTCATGAATTAGGCCATAACCGCAATCACTGTCCCGATCGGTATCACACGTATAGTTATTGCGTTTAATGTCAGTCAAGACTCCAGAAGAATATCGAACTGTAGTGCAGCCGAAGAATATGACTTGCATTGAGTATACGAATGTCGAACTCATTATGGCCAGGAATGAGCCCTTCGGTATGGCCTTAGCCGCTAAACAATCAAATAGTGTCTAAATGTGAGTCAACTCAATTTGTCACGTCTTTGGAATGAAGTTAAAAGAGAAGGTATACTAACTGTACAACTGAACTATTAATACACTGTCAGAATATAAACAGAATCATTTATATTCGGACGGTGTAGTAGGAAACTGAAATAGCAAGATGGAAAAATTACAAAAATTTATGGAACGAAATAATTGACCCGTTATACTTAAATATTTACAAAAACTGAACTACATTCAAAGAGACTTCATCGGTAAGTGAAATACATATATAATTAAGTAAAGACAAATTGATTACGATTTTTGAGAGTTGAAGCCATTGTAACGCCAGTGAAATCTCCGCAAAGAGCAGACGTAAAGACACTGAATATACTGAAGAATGTGTAGTGACTCCAATGCGGCCATAAATTGTCTTTAACTGAATTAATATTCCAACCGACGAATCCATGAACTCTCTGATAGTCAGTTGGATACAAGAGCTCTCCAATAAAGTAGTCTAAAAGCGATATAATAACGATTGCGAACAAAAGCCATTGCGTCTGAAATAAGGGTTGTTTTAAATATCATTGTCTTTAATGAAATGAAATTCAATTTTTACTTTGGTTTCGAAATCAAGACTAATGAAAGGTATGATCGAAACAACTATCAGAGCTATAAATCCAACAATCCTTTCATCGTTTTCACCCGAAGGCAACTCAACTATACCGGTGTTATAGCTCTACAAAGAATATGATTCGATATAAACTCTGAAATGCACTAAAAGTAAGTTTAGATCTGAAAATAAAAGACAAAAACCTGTAAAATATACTGTATTTCCAGACAAATCCCAACTATACAGAAGGCAACCATAATGGCATTGGTCAGGAAGTAAACGACGCCAAACATTGCACCAATTTCTGGGCCTAAACTCCTGGATATCAAGTAATAGAATCCACCCGCGCCCATCTCACCGTTGCAACAAAGAGCAGATATTGACAGAAGTGTTACACTCAATATGAATACTCCGATAAGTATCTGAACTAAAGACACAACTAATGCAAATAAAAAGAGTTTATGTAATGCAAGATATGTTAGACTTGTGAATACGACTAACTTATTCCGGCTTCGCCTGTCATTATACCCATTCTTAGGTACATAACTGTTCCCAATAGATTCATAAATGTTGGCACCTTTTAGTCCGGTTAGTATTTCCGGTGTTTTAAAAAAGATATTTTATTCAATACTTTTTAAACGTATTCATGACTTACATAAACCATAGAAAAGAATCCAAACTTATGGTTGTCATTGATATTCATATTATTTTTCTTATTTGCTTCAGAATTATTAGAATTATTGTCGATTTCATTCTGGTTCGGCTTTAAGACAAGAAATAGCTTTAGTTCTGGTTTTTTCTCATTTATCATACAATGACTTACCTCTAAAAAGAATACCGAATATCCATCAAGTTTTTCTGTATCCTGGATGGTTTTGTAATTGCGGTCGAATTCTTTCAAATAGTACGAAGGCGTCCCTTCATTATCGGTATTGCTATCACAACTCGCACTCGCACTGTGCAGTGCACAGTTACTCGAACAGTCGCTGTCCACTATATTGATGTCCAAATTTAAAAAGTTTTTTCCTCTTTTAAACATAATTCAAACAATTAGTTGAAAATATTTTATGCTATTTGTTAACAATTTTTATAAAATAATAAATGAATAAAATCTCTGAAAAGTATTCAAAAATAATGCAAATCCGATAAAAATCAATAAAATCTTTCCATATATTCAAAATGCTTTCAAGACGTCTGCTCTGGAAATCAGTCGTTGAGCTGATTGTACGGCGCTTTTAAAGTAATAATAAATTTAATTCAATTTCAATGAATTGCAATTATTAGCCGGGATCATAACAATAATTTTCAACCAGTGATTACTAGACTATTATATTGCATTTCTGTATTCATTTGTTTCGCTACAAAATATTCATATTAAGCCATTTTTAGATATAGCCAAATAGAAGTTTAAATGAGAACTGGTTCAAATTTTATCTAAAATTTTCAAAATGCTCAAAATTTAATCATCTTTATGAACTAGAACAAATCTGTTAGCTATTCCAATGGCCATTCCTGTTAGTGCGTCAATCGATAAATGCAATCTCACTGTTATATTCGCTGTAAACCTATTCAATAATAACTAACGGATTGACACTACCTTGAGTATATAACTTATTATCTATATATATACAGAAAACTCAGTAAACATTAATTGAATTATAAAATTATAGTTTGATTTATTTGATTACACATTATTTATGAGACAATTCTATTAACAGTTAGTAATGCAATATTTTCCAGACATTTATCAAATAACATAACCAGAGACGATCAAAAGGTGGTTCCGATCCATTTAGTGAAACATTATAGCTGTGTATATGATAGATGTTGTGTGCTATGCAATGGGCATCTTATGGGGCTTAAAGTCAATTACGGAGTCAAGGCAGAGGTACTTGATTAATTTTGATCATCACTGATATAATAAAATGTCAGTCATCAAGTCATCCAGGGATCAGTCAATTGTTATATAATCAGTCAATTACTCAGATTCATCAAAGAGTCTGCAGTTTCATCAAACAGTGTCCTGATATCGAAATCGATATTAATTAAAGAGAGTTTCAGTCAAATAAAAATTGTACTCAAAATGTCATTTCAAACAATTTTTTTTATTAATTTTAATTAGAATTAAATTGGAGATTAGTCTTGGTGAGTTGAATCATAGAATTAAATATATCCTCTTTTCATTAAGAAGAGCATTATTAAGAAGTAATTATAGGCCCATCCGCACAGGTATCTGTAGAATTCGTAATTATTCATAGGATATAAATCATAGCAATAGAATCCAATCGACTTTCCCGACAACTTCTCTATGAATGCCATGATTTTCAGCTTTGATTTTATCGATATTTTAGGCGAAAAGTTTGGTTTAAAAAATGCGTACAAATATTTGAGTGGTTTATGTGCTGCAGATGTGACTGAAGCGCACAATAGATTGATTGTAAATATGACAAACAGACAGAGAATAAATATTAGTGTTGTGGCCATTCGGGTGTATATGTGAGAGTCGGGTGCGTGCGATACGTAAATCAATACATTAAGTGCTGGCTTTGCGAAGACATAGAATATTAATATATAATAATTAAACATTGAATTCAATTTTGCCGTTGATTTACACATTGAATTGTGTTGGCATAGGATTGCATGCAAACAATGTGTGTCTCTTGTTCTGAGACAGTCTCTGATCTGATCATCTATTTGTTTGAACTGATATCTCAAATGAAGTAAAGATAAGTAAAAGAGTTTAAACATTTCTAAGATAACTATATAAAAGTCATAAATGTATAGAATCGTACAAAAAGTCCAGAATATTATACTGACTAATGAATATTCAACAGTATTTGGGATTATATAGGATATGATTGGAGGTAAGCCAAAAATAATCATTGCATTTATCCAAAGCACATATAGGAGTGACCAGGACACATATTTTGTAATGAATTTCAGTTGACTAAAGAATATTCGTTTATATTTATACTTTAATTGATTGGCATT
Organism: Eueremaeus valkanovi; assembly: GCA_034693305.1. Classification (NCBI taxonomy): domain Eukaryota; kingdom Metazoa; phylum Arthropoda; class Arachnida; order Sarcoptiformes; family Eremaeidae; genus Eueremaeus; species Eueremaeus valkanovi. The sequence goes on from JAQIWA010002041.1 coordinate 4,312, forward strand.
TAATTTATGTCTTATTTCATACAAATACTCGATTGCATACAGTCTTGATGTCATGTCTAAGATCTGTGTCAAACCTCCGACCATTACATCGCCCACCAAAGCACCCGTTGCCAAAAGAAGGGATATTAGGGTTTGATTGCCCAACAGATGATTTGCATTACTGGTCAACATTAGAATGAGTGGTGATTTAAATACGCCTGAAATGCCATATCTAATAATTTGCATAAATGCGCCCAACTTTATGAACACTGCAATCAATAGACGAACTTTAGGTCTATTCCCAGTCATGTAGTCTTCAAATGCGGGCGAAATCAAAAAATATGTTTTTGTCATTAATTGTTCCAATTTTCCAAAACTGATGGACTCGTCGTTATCGTTGGACAAGAACTTTCCAATCATTGAACCAAACTTTAGTTTTTGCATAAATGACTTCTTTGACTCCATTTTTGAATAAATGGATGAAATTTAGAAATGAATATTAGATTTATGCGAATTAGAAATTGAACTCAACTGAACACAAACTATAGTGATATCAAAATAATATAATTTTAAGGAAAACTTAATAATGAAGAAAATCTTTTTCCAGATCCTACATTGAAACAAGGTTGATACAGTATTATGTTAACTCGGCTTTGTAGAAAATTGAGTCATACAACTTGACGAATATCTCTTAAATAAGATAGTTTTAATTTATAGCATATCCCAACAGAGAGACATCTCACCAGACTTTCTAATCCCGTCTCTCTAGCCCTTACCTATTCACTCCAGTCTACCTAGTATAGAGATAGTTTTCTCCTGGGCCTTCCCATCCTCCTTCCTCTCGGGGGAGTGGAAGTGGTGACAGACCAAATCTATATACTCCTGTTTATTATCGAAGCAAAGTTAAAAAGAATTTCACATTTTAATCGATGAAAGCATATTTCAGTACTTAATGGATCTTAAAATAAGTTTAATGTTTGCTTTCATACTATTTTTTTATTTACAATTCCAAACCATTAAGAGTTTTGATGCAATAAATTGTAAAATCAATAGTATTTGAAATTTTATTATAAATATAATCTAATTTTGCTGAGACTTATTTTTGTATACCTTTTCTATTGTACAGAGTGTTCCATATCAAGCGTAAACTTTGAATCGTGCGCCACAAAAAAATTACACTGGGTACAATATTGAAGCTGGGCTTATTTGAAAGAGGGATAGTTAGGGTTTGATAAAAATTATATTTGAAAAATATCCTTACACAATTCAAGGCGCTAGAATCAAAAATCCTGAAATATTGACTTGTTTCTTAAGAAAATAATAAAAAGTTGATTTGAGTGCCATCACTTAATCCACATAAATTTACCAAAATTATCTGTTTTGAATTGATCAGTGACAAAATCAGGTTATGCTTACATCTCAAAAAGTTGCGGTTGATTTGAATAAGATGAGTTTTTCTTATTTTGATTATTGATTAAAACAGTGAATCAATATTTTTTCAATTTAGCGCCTTGAATTGTGCAAGGATATTTTCCATATATAATTTTTAACAAACCCTAACTATCTCTCTTTCAAATAAGACCAGCTTCAATATTGTACCCCTCTAGTTTTTTGTGGCGCACGATTCAATTCTTGCTCCATACGTGAAACTCGTTGTATTTATTAATATTATTTTAGAAATTATTTCTCAATTATATTGATTTTTAAAATTATGTCTAATTATAGGATATCTCAACAAGGTCATCTTTCATAATATCTGAACTGAATGAAACATCTCAAATAAAACTAATCCTGGGTGCAAATAAATTTAAAAATAAGATTGGTTAAGCAGTTGTATAGGTTACAAAATTGGTAACATACCTCTTGGGTTTTTGAGCCGGAACAACCCCACTTCCGAATTTTGAACCATTACAAAAATGGCGAAATTATAAATTAAGTTACGTTAGAGTATCGACACCATTTTGGCTAACATCGCCCTTTTACCTCCCCTTTATCCCCTGAGTTCATCGATCCGGGCCATCACTTATTTAAGATTAAATATAAGTTGATTTAAATTCAATTTTAGAATAATTACAATATTTATTGAATAAAATTAAATGATTTGATATTTAAATATTTATTAATAATAAACTTCAGACAGAAATATAAAACAAAAATTAGTTTTACTTTTACTCAGTTTTTAATATTAAGACCAGAGAGTCAGCCAACCGGTCTTGTGGGAGGACCCTGATTGTTAAAAGGACTCTGATTGTTAGGTCCCTGATTGTTAAGAGGACCCTGAATGTTAAGAGGACCCTGATTGTTATGAGGTCTCTGATTGTTAGGAGGTCCCTGAGGACCCTGATTGTTAGGAGGTCCCTGAGGACCCTGATTGTTAGGAGGTCCCTGAGGACCCTGATTGTTAGGAGGTCCCAGAGGACCCTGATTGTTAGGAGGTCTCTGATTAAGAAAACCCTGATGGTTAAGAGGACCCTGATTGTTAGGAGGTCCCTGAGGACCTCGATTGTTAGGCCTCTGATTATTAAGAGGACCCTGATTGTTAGGAGGTCTCTGATTGTTAAGAGGACCCTGATGGTTAAGAGAACCCTGATGGTTAAGAGGACCCTGATGGTTAAGAGGACCCTGATTGTTAGGAGGTCTCTGATTATTAAGAGGACCCTGATTGTTAGGAGGTCTCTGATTGTTAAGAGGACCCTGATGGTTAAGAGGACCCTGATGGTTAGGAGGTCTCTGATTATTAAGAGGACCCTGATGGTTAGGAGGTCTCTGATTATTAAGAGGACCCTGATTGTTAGGTCTCTGGCGTCTGGCGTTGATGTAATATACTACGTGATTGGGTACAGGCCAATTTGGTTGGGGCTTATTCTGATATGAGGGCTGAAACTGATATGAGGGTTGAATGCGTTGCTGTTGTTGTTGACCATAATATTGGTTCTGTGGCATCGTTTGGGGCATCCATTGGTTCTGTGGCATCGTTTGGGACATCCATTGGTTCTGCGGAGGATTTTGTTGTTCGAAAGGATTAGAGGGGTATTGAGTGCCCGGATATCTGTTTATATTATTTATATTAGGCTTCCTTTGCTGTCCATAGCTATTGGGGTACACGTACTGGGGCTGAGGCATAGGTCGCCATCGCTGGTCATTGATAGGTGAGCTGTACCTGAAATTTGGCATTTGCTGCGAACCAATATATTGCGGAAATCTTATCGGAGCGAAAGGTCTGGTCTGCGGCACATGATATTGATTGTGGTTTAGTATTCTGTAGTCATATGGTATGTCCTGACGGAGCGGATGCACAATAAAAACTCTTTCTTTTTTAGGCACAGAGACCGGATTGTATTGCAATTGTTGGGCAGAATTATATTTGGATAAATCCATATTAGATATGCCCCTAACTGTGCTCAAACTGTTTGGTTGAGCATGGTAGTTTGGCAAATGAGGTGCCGGCGGCGCCGGTATATTAAACGGCTTGTATGCAAAATCTGATTTCTTTAGTGAGGCTTCAGATCTCAGGTTCGAAAGACCGGAATTGACGTCAGGACTGGTCTTCTCTTTGAGGGCATCCACTCCATTCTTTATCTTATTTTTGGCATAAGCCACGTCATCCTTCTGAGCACCTGATTTTGACTCAGTGCCAATTATTTCCGTAAATGGATGAACATTGCCATTGCCTTTAGTAGAGTCTTCGTTCGGTTCGGTTCCCAATGTTTTCGTTAAATTATTCTCTTTTTGTCCATTCGTTTGCTTTTCTTCGCCAGCTTTAGAATCCAATCCTTTCATAGATAACCTGTGCCCTGAGCTCATATCGTTTGCATTTTTTTGCTTGTCGTCCTCGTTGTCGTCATCTCTGTCGTCGTCTTCGTCTTCAACTACTATAACGTGAGGTCTGTTTTGTTCTTCAGAATCGTCATCATCCGAATCATTGTCGTCTGTGTGTTCATTATGACCCGAACCCCTGTTCAGTATTGGCCCACGTGATGCGATTCTCTGCCGGGCCCTTTCATCTCTGTCTTGCGAGTCTACTCGTCCTCTGACTCTATTGAGGATCTGATTCCTCACATCATTGCCATCGGTGTCTTCCGATTCCATCCGTCCCTTAACTCTATTCAGAATCTGAGCCCTGATATCATCTGATTTATCAGATTTTGATTCTGTCTGATCTGCGCCCACCTCTCTGTGATCTGCGCCGACCTCTCTGTGATCTTCACCTTTTCTAAACTGATCCAGAACATGATCCCCTTTCGTTTCTTTCGAATCCAATGCACTTTCTTCTGACAGAAATTTATAATTTTTCAATTGATTGGCGAAACTGTCGACAACTCCCAAATAGGTTTCGTTCTTTGATAGTCCTCTTAAGTTGGATAAGATTTGATCGATGTCTTGATGTTCATGACATTCATCATCTTTGCGATGATTTTCTTCATTTCTATTCTTTCTGACATCAAATCCGTCGTCTCTTAACACAGACTCATCGATGTCATCGTCCGTATCGTTCTTACTCTCATTCAACTGGTTTTTATTTTCATTCAAATGGTTGTCAGATTTGTGACTATCAGACTGTGAGTCAGACTGTGGGTCAGACTGTGGTGGGCGTTGTGACTGATCTGGACTACTGCTGAACTCCGCTAACAAAGGACTAATTGTAGTTAAAACCTGATCCAGGGTTTTGATGAGTCTGTCTTTTTCGGCCGAATCTTTTGAAGAACTAATTAAATAATTTGCTCGCGATTTGTCTGATTCTGAAATTCTGTTATTATTTTCGCGAATTCTGTTATTTATTTCATCCAATTCTCGATTCTTTGCAACCAATTCTATCGATTCTTGATTGGCGTCCCTGTGCACTGGTGACGCTACATCATTATGGCCAGGATAAGGAGCCGGGGAAGAATTTACTAAAGAGTTTTGGTCTGAAGGTCCTATATGTGGATTGACTTCTTGTGCCGGCATTTGAATAGATTTGGTCGAAGACTCACAAACTGTTTCGTCGGTGTAATCATCGGACTCTAAATCATTATCAGTTGTGACTACAGGTGTGGCCGGCGTAGGTTCCAGTGGCCTGGGATTGTTCTGTTCCAGTGGCCTGGGATTGTTCTGTTCCAGTGGCCTGGGATTGTTCTGTTCCAGTGGCCTGGGAATGTTCTGTTCCATTGGCTTAGGAATGTTCTGTTCCATTGGGTTGGGATTGTTCTGTTCCATTGGGTTGGGATGATTGTTTTGCTCAATTGGCCTGGGATTGTCTTGTGACTCCTTAGTATTTTGATCATATTTTGATAGTATAGCTCCGATAACTTGACTCTTCTTGTCTGAATTTAGAGAGTTCTGGTTGAGTTTGGAAACGATTTCATTCTTCGTGTGCGAGTCGACAGACTTTTCATCCAATTTTTCAATAATTTCTCTCCTTTTTTGTGATTCACTGGAACTTTGTTTTTGTATTTCTTTTATTTCATTAGTCTTTGAGATTTGATGCTCTCTTTCATGTGTTTCGCTTGACTTTGAGAATTGATTCTCAGTTTCTTTGCTTTGTTTAGACTTTTCTAATTGATTGTGACTTTCGCTCATTTCCTTTGATTTTTCAAACGTATTCTCTTTTTCCTTCATTTCCTTTGACTTTTCTAATTGTCTCAGTCTTTCATTCGATTCCTTAGACCTCTCGGATTGGCCCTGACTTTCACTCATATCTTTAGATTTTTCTAATTGTTTGTGTTTTTCAATCATTTCTTTAGATCTTTCCGATTGACTCTGCTTTTCACTCATATCCTTAGACTTCTCTAATTGACTCTGTCTTTCACTCATTTCCTTAGTCTTGGTTTCCTCAGACAGTCCGTCAGATTTAGAGCCCTCACTGTTTTTAGAGCTGTCGGCGCTGTCACTCTCACTTGACTTTCTGGGCAAACCCAAAGGCTGTTCTTTCGGCTCATTATTTCTGTTCATTTGCTCGGATGCCGATCCACCCATGAGAGCATTGGTAGCCCCACCAGAACCTTGCTGAGTATTCTTACCTGGTTTCAATTGAAAGAATTTTATAAATATTTGATTCAATAGTAAAGAATTGAATTAACTTTTATCCAAAGAATTCATATTCTTGTCCATAGAGTTTCTATTCATCGACATATCCTTCTTCTGCACCGGCGACTTTGTCTGCATCGGATCAATTTGAAGACCCGATTCAGTGATGTCTAATTTGGGATCAATAGAAACCGGACCCAACGGTTCCATTTGATTCTTCTGTCTGCGCGGCAGTTGTGGTCTTTGTTTTTGATCGAATATTCTTTGAATTCCTCCAAATTTTTTCGTCGTATCTGATCCCTGGCTCGGTTCAGGTGGTGCTGTTGGAGCTGGAGTAGCAAATTGCACAGGTGGCTGTGACAGTTCAAGTTTTGGTGTGGTAGCCATTGTGTTCTTCTGTTCCTTTGGTTGGTCGTCATCGTCGTCGTCAAACTCAGACTGCTTTTCGGATTCATTAGGTTTACCAGAATTGCCGATATTTTGGTCCTGAAATTGATTTTGTGCACCAGAGTTGAGTTGAGAGCTAATTAACTCTAAATTTAATACTAAAATAAAGAATAAAATAAAAATATAATTTCCAATAAAATTCATTTTATTTCGGATTTACTGAAAATAATTAACAACTAATGAACAGATGGTTTGTCGCAAAAGTGCCAAAAAGTCATCGAATACTTAGGCTTTAAAGCGAATCAAATGAATTGTAATTAAAAACTTTGTAATTAAAGAGTTTTATTGAAAATGAAACCAAAATTAAAAAAACGAATACAATATTTGTTAACAATTTTAATGATTAACTATTTTTTCCGTTTGTTTCTCATATGAATTAAGTTATGTTTTAAGGCTTTTATGATTTAAAATGAAATATAAAGAAAAAGAATAAAAAAATATTTGTTTATGACTTAGTATTTCCTGAATTATAAATATTAAAAAAGAGTTTAAATTATTTTTAATAACAATTAGTTAACAAAAGATTAAATACAAAACAAGTTTTTCAATAGTTATTGATTTATCCGAAATATTTGTTTTTGCAGACAATCGGCTCGACATCAGTGAAGTACTTGCCCTCAAAGCCAACGCATGGCTCCTCTGATACCATGTATTTGATGGGAACAGTCGGGTAATCGTCCGTATCTTTGAAGTACTTTCGTTGAATGCATGGAAAGGGATCATCAGTTGGGTTGAAGTACTTTCGTTGAATGCATGGAAAGGGATCATCAGTTGGGTTGAAGTACTTGAGTTGATAGCAGGGAAAGGCATTATTGTCGTTGTAATACTTGCGCTCAATATATGGAAAGGAATCGAATTTCGAAGAGAAATAAGATTTGAGTTTCAATTCTGGCGTTTCATTGGATGTGAAGTAAAGCCGTTTGTAATCAATCACTTGTTCTTCGACTTCAGTCTCAGTCGAATGGTTTGATTCGTTTTCCATCTGATTATAGCCATTGGCCGAAACCATTTCGTTCCCAATGTTAATGTTCTCTTCGGGCAGTTCTATCGGTTCGGACCTGATTTCCGACTCGAATCCGGACTCAAAGCTTTGATTGTCGGGAATAGCAGGCGATCCGTATTGATCGAAGTCGGCCTCGCATTTGATGGCCAGAAGTGGTCCGACGATTGGCTCCGACACTTCGGAACAGCTGAACGGACGCAGACTTGCATTAGGTGTCCAACAGTAGCGAATCATTTGCGCCAAACCATTGCGAATGAGCTTTTCGTGCAAATAGATCGGCATTTGTTCCAAAATGTCTTCTTTGAGCACTCGTACCGAATAGTGAAGAACGACAGCGAAGTAATTGGCCTGAAGTCGATCGATGAAAATGCAGCCGAAGTTGTATTCAGAAGAGTTCGGTTTCACAAACGATTGGACAAAATCATTGGCCTCTTCGCTCCAGACGTCACCTATAGGTCTGATGCCAGTCATGGACACAGGTATGGCCTGAGGCGGCACTTCGAAGAACGAAGCCTTCATTAGACGCAATTCCTTTCGCTCTTCTGTTATAACATTCCCGAAATCAATGGCAAACAGAGTGACATAATTGCCCGCAACGCCTGTGACGACCGCCCGGTGCCAGTTGTCCCAATCCAGTGGATTCCTAACCACACATAAGTAGCCGACAGTAATCAACTCAAAGGGCAGAACATAGGTATCCATTGCCTCTTCAGTTCCGTCATAGAAGCGCAGACTTTGTCTCAATTGCCTATAAATCTCTTTATCGGCCTTCAGGTGAATGAAGACCTGATTCGGTGACTCCGCGTATATTAGTTTGGCTGCAAATCAATCCAATCATTGGTTGAAAACAATTATCGAAACAAAATTCAAATCAGTATTAGATTGAGATTCGGTTCAACTCAGAGATAGGAATAGGTAGGGGTAGACCCCATTATACCCCATCCCTCCAGTGAATAGTTTTATAAAAAAAATTTAACAAAAACACTGAACTAAAGGATAATCAGGAAGTGTTGAGAGGCCATGGATGGTCTCATCGATAGGGTATGGCCTCATCCATATGCCAGGGCTCGAGTAATTGGGTTCAACTGAGAAGAAGAAAAATAAATAAAAGCAATAATGGGTTGAATACCACAAAAAGAGATCATATGCTCAGTGCTGAAGGCCGAGGAGGGCAGTCGACAGTTTTGAATGGCCGGCAAATGCATCGAGTGCTGGACCGGCACGTCTTCGGGCATCATATGCTGGACCAGTGCCTCCAACACCGATAGGTTTCGATTGGTTTTGAAGTTTTCGATCCATTTCTCGTAAGCCCTCTCATCGAAGAAGACCCGATCGCTCTTCAGACGACTGGTCTGGTTCTGGTCGACCACAAGCATCGATTGGTTGCACTCATTGGACAATATTTGGCACAAATCGTAAACTGATTGACAGTTGTATTGGTTTGGATTCAAGTGCTGACCAAATGCTTTGCAGAACTCCTTCGAGACATCCATTAAACTGATTCCTTGCGGTCGATGTCTGCGCTCTCGCAGTACACACAGGATTCGCGCCAATAGTCTGTAATCTATTGGATAAGACATCGAATAATCAGATCTTAATTAGGATTTCAATTATAAGACAATTATTATGAAAAACAAAATCAATGTTTGATTCAAACAAAGTATTTATAAATATATTATTGTTTACACAAAACCAGTGATTCGTTTGCAATGGTTTCCTATGGATGAGTGCTTCGCATGACTTCAATATTCAACTACTCTTACAGTTTGTAATGGATTTTCAATACAATTACAGTATTTTCAACACAATATTCAATAGAGTATTGCAATGAATACGGGTTTACAACAAATAGAGTCAATCTTTCATTGACTACAGTATATAACGGATTCATATACTTTTGTTTTGCAAATTCCATTCAATACAGTCAAATTACATTGAATATCACGTTGGTTAGAATGAAAATCCCAGGAATCAAAATGAAAATCACTTTATTGTTGAGTTAGAAAATGAGAATCACTTTTACAGAATGAAAATCACTTCTTATTAATTGAAAATCATTGCTAAGACTGTATGCATAGAGTACTGTACGCGCGCTTACGCTTTGAGCAGATAAAGAGTGTTAGCAATGCATAGGAAAGCCGAGAATTCGATTGAAAGGATTTTCAATTAATAAGAAGTGATTTTCATTCTGTAAAAGTGATTCTCATTTTCTAACTCAACAATAAAGTGATTCTTATTTTGATTCCTGGGATTTTCATTCTAACCAATGTGATACTCAATCTAATTTGACTGTAATTCAATTCCTTATTCATTAATATGTCTGAAAATCCATTTAATTCTTACGATATTTTTCAAATAATTTGGATTTTATTTAAAACTAAATTTATATTAAATTTTCACAATTTATTGTATTTTTTAAAATAAAAATATATTGTATTTTGTTTTGAATATAATTTGTGTTCAGAATAATGTCATTGAATTGTATTTTGCAATAGATTTGATAAATCATAAGAGAAATTGAATACAATTTTCGTATAGAATCAAATGAAAAATATTGAATTGATCCGGGAATCAGATTGTGGTCTCAGTAATAGCGAAGTTGTCTATACTGTAGGACAAGAGTTGGAAACTTATAAATTCTCTTTTTTCTCGCGCTATCTCTCTCTCTCTCATTGCCGCACACATACAGCGCGTTCTCAACAATAATATTCTGAATTCAGTTTTCTTTCGATTTTCTAAATCAGAATTCAATTCAATTATTCTTAAATCTGATAACAAATTGAAGTAAACATTGAATTCGTTGACAAAAATATTGAATTGATTTCATTTCTGGCTATAAATAGAAATTAGTATTAATTGATTGCAAAATGAATTCAATATTGAATTTCGTTATTCTGTTCAGTGGAGTCGTAGCGCAAACGGATTGCAACAAAAAGTGGGAATTTGTCGAAGAAGTGATCAATAAGTGCGCTGAAGCCAAATGGGTCGGACCTGGTAGTGAACATGTGGAACTGGACAAACTTGAGCCGACAACTTTTTGCTGCCTTATATTTGACGCGAGCAGTAGTGTAGATAAATGGGTAGATTAGACACACATTTAAACTAAACTTCTTTTGCATTGATTTTGATTTCATTTTTAAA
>JAQIWA010002042.1:0-14886 GCA_034693305.1 Eueremaeus valkanovi
AATAAAATAGAGTAAACTTTTTTTGCCATCTCTTTCCATCTTTTCGCAGCATTTGATGCTCAGTAAAAAAAAAAGGTTTGACTTATTTTTCATTTTGTTAGTGATGTTTGTGTTCATTACAATTAAGTTAAAACTGATTTCTCTTAACTGCACATTCGGCTCAAGATTTCTATTATAAGCAGAAAATAAAAGTTAAGAAAAATATATGAAAATATAATATAAACTAGGCCCACTGTTAGGCAAAACTCAAATAAGGAGTAAAAAGTCAAGTTGTAATTCATGCTGAATAGAACTTAGCCAGGGAAACATTTCCAGAAATCCGGTAACAAATAGTCATTTTGTTTGTCAATACTATTTCTATTTGTATTTATATCAGTGACGAGCAAAAGGTGAATCATTATAAACATTATAGATGTGTATATCATATTCATTCTTTGCTATACATTGGATGTCTTGTGGGGCTTAAGGTCAATTACGGAGTCAAGGGAGAGTTACTTGGCTGATTTTGCCCGTCAATGTTCATAAAACTGTAATACTTAATAAAATTATTTGCTTTAATCTCTGCCTTCAATTTCTGGTCATATTATTCGTGTATGCATTCGGTATGTATTCCAATGCATATGAATAAAGCGAATATTAGTGCTGTAGTACAGCACTTAAGTCGAGCCTCAATATAAACTATTAAGCGATAGCATTGAGCGGTAACTACTGTTTGCATATTTTATTCAAGTTTTACGACTAAATCATATTTATTTTCCTTAGAATTAATATTACATTTAAATAATTCGAAGCATTTTTGCGGAACTAATCGCAAGATATTCTTAAAGCCTTCACTTTTTTAGTATAAGTTTATATAATTTTATTTCACTTAATTTGTGGCTCTTTTTTCTTCGGGAATTATGTTTTATTTGAAACCAGGTGTTTAATATAAAATTAAAAATAAATTTCCTCTTTTCTTGTGTTGACTTCATTATGAGATCCGAGTCTACAGTTTCCCAATGTTATGCACATTAGTCGCAGATAATACTGAAAGAGTGGCCGAAAGTGAGAATATGTTTGAAAGAATTGATTCTTCACTTTCTTATTATTTTTCATGCATTCCATTAAACTTGAGTTAAGCCGTGCGACAGATGTTTTCAGCACTCTTTATACTGACTGTGCTGCATATATTTGTCCGAGCACACTTTGTGATCGTGTGTGAATAGCGTACGAATAAAATGCTTGAAAAATAATAATAAGAAAGTGAAGAATCAATTCTTTTCTTTCAATCATATTCTCACTTTCGGCCACTCTTTTAGTATTTTCTGCGACTAATGTGCAAAACATTGCAAAACTGTAGACTCGGGTCTCATAATAAAGTCAACACAAGAAAAGGAAAAATTTATCTTTGATTTTATATTAAGTCCAAGAGCTGTCATAAAACATAATTTTAAAGCTGAAAAAAAGGTCACAAATAGAGTGAAATAAAATTATATATTAATATTAATAATGACTTTAAGAAAAGTGAAGGCTTTAAGAAATTCTTGCGATTAGTTCTACAAAATTGCTTCAATTATATATTTCATTTTATTTGATCAGGGCTTTCACTGTCACTCTATTAATTGTACAGACAAGGAATATAATGTGTGTTCAACTCTGCGTATTACTGTTATCTTATTTTTTGAAAACTTCTTATCTCTTTCGATGATTTCATATCTGTTTTGAATCAAATAATTGTTTGAATAAAAGTTTAATTATTTATTCACAAAATTATTTTAATCTCAACTCTTGTGTCAAAAGTTTATTTGATTACTATTACTCATGAAGTGATCGAAAGAGATAAGAAATTATGAGAAATAGTTTGGTGCAGAATTTTTCAGCCCCAACTCTACTAATTGAATTTCATCTTGGTTATTTATGATTTTAATAATGCAAAAAATCTCCGGATATGGCGTACTGTCTGAGCCTCCAAAATAATTCATGAATATTTTTTTTGTATAATTACTGATTAATAAATTATATAATTTACAGTTCTTTCCATTTATGACAGATATAAATAATTAGTAGCAAAAATTTGATTATCCGTTTCTAAACTTTACATTTACATCAGGGTATTTTGATTTAAATAGTGTAATAGATTAATATTCTTTTTATTTTAAAAATTATTTATTTTGTAGTCACGCCAACAGATGGCGATAGGATTTGTGCAAATTTATACTCAACTTTTCTAAATAACCTCGTTGTTTTTTATGCATAACACTAGAAAAAATTATGCTTGCTCTATTTGATCAAGCTATTTGATCTCTTTTTCAATTGTTTTGCAGAACTTCCGGGATTGAAATGAACTCGAATTATGAGAATTTGACAAAATACACGACCTTGGCTCTGAAGCAAATATTTAAGCAAAGGGCTACCTGTGCCGACTTATTGAAGGCCAAAAAGGAATGGGCTCTAAATTATACCGATGTCCGCGATGAAATTGCCAAGATGATTGACATGGATAAGGATTACGACATAAACACAGAATTCATACAATATTTTCTTAAAGCAAAGACTGAATACAACGAAAATAAATAATATTTTTTTTTGCTTAATATCAGAGAAAATGCTGAAAAAATTGATTAAATTTTGAAAAACCTTCTAAAATAATATTATTTTTATAAACAATTCTAAAATTAAATTATTTTTATATTATATTAATTAAATTGGATGTTCAGGTGATCTATCACTTACTTCTGGGTTTAGCTCAGGCTCTCTGACTGAGTCACAGATCTGGTCCTGTTTGATATTGAAGGGGACCAGGACCTCTGGCCTAGAAGTAAAGGTATATTACCTGAACTGTGATTTAATTAATATCTTAAAAATATTTAAATATTAAAAAACAGTTTTAAATATTTGACAGTTAAATAAACATGCTAATTTTATTGCTCCACTAATTAGAGCTAGTCACAGCTTGTGATGAAAATTTTGAAAATTAGTAAAAAAAATTTTATTTTAATATATCTTGTTTATTTATAATTTCATATTATTTTGCAAAAAATTCCAATACAGTAAGTATTGATTATATAAGACGACGTTGGATACAGCCCAATTTGAATAATTAACATTTGTAGTATAATTGTATAGAAATATAATATTTATTTTACAGTTCATTCAATTCATATCAAACAGTGTTTATCATTAACTAGTAAATAATTCGATAATTTAAATATTTTAAAAAATTTACTAGCTCAATTTAGAATATTTGACTAAATACTTGGGTGGAGGGGTTGATGTTAGGAACAGGTTATGTTTGGTCTTGTAGTTTTTCCAAAGTTTTATTCTGGTCATTATTGAATAGTCTTTAGAAGGGGTCTATATAAATTCACCAACGCCCTGGTACAGTATATAAAATATTAATCTATCATGTTAATTAAATTGCACGCATTCCATATCATTGACGGCAGTACGTGTATGAAAATGACCACGATTATAATCACCTATTCTGTACAGATCAGATAATAAACCATCAATTTGTTTGCTTGCTATTAAATTCTGAACAAGATATAAACGTTACTGAAAAATAAGAACACAAATCATTTGCAGTACGCGCATCAGCCAGCATGAATTGTTGAATATATTGGTCGATATTATATTATATTTTAATACTTAATTACAGTTAGCGTAGGAATGAATAATAAAATTTAAAAAATCATTTTGTGCTTAAGTTTCAAAATAATTAATTATAATTCAGAATAAAAGCGAATAAACACTTATTAATTAATATTTTTCATACAAATGAATATTAAAAACATATTTTAATTCTTTAATTATAATTATAACATAAGTTATATCCAGTGATGCGAATATCATACACAAGGGGTCGCTCCGAGTATAAGAAAAATTGCGGACAATCCCGATATTTATCGAGCTTGGTAATCTCAATATAAAACTACTTACTTGACTTGAAATATCAGTAAAAGTTCAAATTGATCCAGGCCACTTACTCAACCAAATGTTAAAAAAAAATTTATAACTATTTAATTCAATTAAAAATTAAAACCAAATTACAGCTCATATAAGATAAGCATTTGATGATTGTTTTGAAGCAGGGTTGCGCAGTCAGGGGAGTAGTAGATGAAAAGATACCTGTAAATAACTTATAACAAATATAATTAAACTTCCTCATTTTAAAAAAAATCTTTATTTTGCGCTTTGACAGGTATAAACCATGCTCCAGGTTCATCAACCCCTTCTGCCCACCACTGACCACAAGTAAAGTTCAAAATAAAGTTAAAATTATTTTATTTTAAATTTTTGAATATTTTTGTCATAATTTCATAGAAAAAAATGTTATAAATATTATTCATTCAATCCTTAATGAACTCCCAGCCCATAGGGACCGGAATAAAAATTAGCATGCTCAATATAAATTCTCGAACTGTTCCATAAGTCGGGCTGTATTTCCATTGCGAATACGTCTCAATGTCTTATATTTCTCGCGTATTTCCCATAACTTCTTCTTCTTCTTATTGGTGCCACTGTTTGAGGCCTGCATTGAATCCACCGATTCTTCTAAGTCCTTAAGGAATTCCGTTTCTCTGTCCGACCAGACCTTCATTCTTGTGCCGAACTTTGCTTTAATAATCTTCAGTACTTCGCCCTCATCTGCATTATCAATGTCAGGATCTTCGTCATCGTCACCGGCAGCGGATCCG
Organism: Eueremaeus valkanovi; assembly: GCA_034693305.1. Classification (NCBI taxonomy): domain Eukaryota; kingdom Metazoa; phylum Arthropoda; class Arachnida; order Sarcoptiformes; family Eremaeidae; genus Eueremaeus; species Eueremaeus valkanovi. The sequence goes on from JAQIWA010002042.1 coordinate 4,677, forward strand.
CTGTTGTGGCCATTGGTTTGAACAACACTTTTGCCGTTCGTATCAATGCTCGCATTTATTGCATTGTTTTCTAATTCGTTTGTATAATAATTATTATTACTTTCATTACTGGTCTCATAAACTGTATTATAATTATTGTTATTCTTATCAGTCTTTTTGGCGTCAAATGAATTGAATTTTTCCATTAAAAACACAAATTAATTATTACTTAAAAAGTAGTCAAAAAATTAATTAAAAGTCTGAAAACTAGTATTGAATTACTATTGAAACTACTCTATAATCACAGATAAAGCGCATAAAAATATATAATTTTTTTTATTTCATACGAACTTCTCATATAAATTGATAATCAAATAAAATAACGTTTACTTAAGCTTAGAATTAATCGCATTTTTATTATTGATTAGATTTTAATTCCTATTCTTATAAGTGCTTTGTTTTCGGCTACCATTCAATTATATTATATTTTAAATGTTAAACAGCATAGGGTAGCCAAGGGTAGTCATTAAAAATTCAGTCATAATACTATTTGTTAATAAGTGATCCGATCTTACGTTATATCTACTATTTTGAATGATTAGCAGGGTCTCGATAAAGGTTAGGCCTTCTTGTTTAATATGAGTCTGGTGTCATCATAACAAACAAAGGGGGAGTTAATCATATCAATAGTTAGCAGGTTAACTTTCAAACGCAGTTCAAATATGACATTTTTTGTTTGAACTTGGTACTTTCCATTTGAAACTCCGTACTGTGTCTGAAAGTTAACCTGCTAACTATTGAGTTGATTTGTTAACTCACCCTTTGTTTGTTATGATGACACCAGACTCAGCTGCACGGGAAGGCGGAACGGTTTTCATGGCTCTGGTAATATATCAATAATTGAAGAGATATATCAAACTGTAATAATATTTATAAGCACCTCTGTTTATACTCAAAAACTGTCCAGTATTTAAATTGGTAGGTTACAGAAGAAGAACTGTTTATTTCAAGCAAGTTTATAATTTTTAAATAAGGAACATGTTTAAAATAACTTTTTCATTCAGTACATTTACATTTATTTAAACAGTACTATTTAAATATTTAGCTTTTTAAAAATAATTATTTACATAGATAAAACATAATATAAAATGTTCTTGTCTAATCTAGTCATCTCTGAAAAACAGTGCTTCACCTGTACAGTTAAAAACAAATTCAAAAAAAAGGTAGATATAACGTGACACCGGCTCACGATTAAAGTTAATTCGATTAATTAATTGTCTTAATATTGAAGCTTAAACACGCCCACAAAACACGCCCATATTATCCTTTATGAATTGACCTTTATTCGTTAAGGAAAATTTCCAATAATTTAATTGCTCCCTGACATTAACCTGGATACTATATTGAAATAGCGATTAGAAGGATTAATTTTCTTTACTGATATGACGAGAGATGTTCTTTATGCACTGTAATTGTGACATATGAATTGTGCTGTATATAAGTTACTGTATTTCTAATGATAGTGTAGTGCAGTTTAATAGCAATTCTTAATTAAACTCTGATATTATGTATTGAACTCTTTTTTTTATACAACTGTAAGTCATATCTCATTTGACTTTTAGATAATAATATTTATTATTGAAATACAACTGAAAATTAATATTAATTGTTGTCATTCATTGTTAAGACAATACGTGTTATAAGTCTTATAAGAATTTCTATTTTTTATTGACACTTATTATCGTTAAAAATCTTAGCCTTGTTTTATGGTTAAAAATAATAGCCTGACACAAAATAATCATAAAGTTATCTTTGCTAATTTTATTGCTTTAATTAAAAGTGTAATTATATATAAAAATAATATTATTTTTTTTGCCGAATAAACAGTAATTTTTTTATAACTGTTTTAAACATTTTTATTCATAATTATTATTATTATAAAAATTTTTATCAATTCATAAGACAATTATTTTTTTTATCAATTTATATGACTTTTAGTCTAATTAAGTGAATATTAATAATAAAAAGTGAATTTCAAATAAAATTTATATTAATTCCTAACAAAAAAATAATAATAAAAATATGAAAATAAAACATTTGCAGTGATGGCCAGAAAGGGTTACAAAACCAGGAAAGCCTACAAACAAATACTTTTGCTATAATTCCCATTAAAATAACAGAAAATAATATTTGAAATAAAATAAAAGTCCACTTTAAGCCACTCCCCCTCACCCCCGCACTCTGGCCATCCCTGTATAGACTCACAGTCAGACAAAAATATTTATTATTTCAATTAAAATCCTATTAATAGACAATAAAAGCAATTATTGAATGAAAAGTTAAAAATCAATTAAAATATTGTTTGAAAATAAATATCAAATCTTTTGTTTTTGAGACACATCTGAAGAACAGTAGGTCTTAAGAGGTCTGGAACCGCTCCATAAGACTTCTTGTGTTGCCTTTCCTAATCTGGCGCAGAGTTTTAAACTTGTCTTTCGGATTGACCTCCGGTTCCGGTGACTGACCGCCAGAGCTGCCGACGGAAGCGGTTGACCACAGCTTCAGTGTGTTCTTGAAGCCAATTATCTCTTTGAGCTGATCCTCGTCCTCCTCTTCGTCTGCCTCCGACTTTGTCTTATACTGGCGACCATTGGGAACCGTTCCGGTGATGCCTGGGCTGTGCTGTTGGTCTACCACTGCATGAAAAATAGGATTTTCTTCAATAGAATAGAGTTTTGATTCGTTTTCGTTGACATTGTATTCAGTGTTTCGGTCGATGTCTTCGTCAGACTTGTGGCCATTTTCGCTGATAATCGGATCAGATTCCGGTGCTTTGACACGTGTTTCGGCGAAGATCTCGTGACTGTCCGCAGCTGCCGGTGCTGTTGCACTACTGTAATCAAGAAGTGCCTGGGCCAGCTCAAGCTCAGTTATCTTTTCGACGCTTTCGGCAACTTTTCGTTGAGTCGGTTCCGGTCTTAACGACTCTTCTCTTTCATCTGACTTTGTGGCCAGATTTGGCTCCGATTCCTGCTGTTTGTGCTCAGCGTTGGTAACAAACGGCTCTTCCGGCCGGGTATGGAATGACTCAAAATTGAGCTCAGCGTCAATTACTTTACTGAGACGTTCGATAACGTGTTTCTCCTCGATCTTCATGAAGGTCTCGGCCGTGTTCTCGCCCACAGCACTGGGTGTTGGGGTTCGGGTGCCATCAGTTGGTGCAGTCGTGTCATCGGCAACGGGTGTACTAGTCGTATGTGTCTCAACATTGTTAACGTAGCTATCGGTCGGTTGGCTATTATTTTCGGTTAAAATAACATTTGTTACAATAGTTTCCTCTATTCCGTCCGTTCCTTCCGGTGCTTGACTTGTGTAGTAGTCGTCTGACTTGAGGATAGTTTTAACTTCCGTCTCGTTATTATTGTCCGCATTGTTAATATTGACCGCATTTTCGTGTTTAGTATTGTCTTCAAAGCCGTTAACATGTGTTGAATCCATCGCTTCTTCTTTGAGCTCCTCTTCAGTCGTGTCGTCGATAAAAAACTTTTTCAAATAATATGTTATAAAAACTATAGTAAAAAATATCATTAATTATGGCTTCACTTCAATAGAGAAAAGCATTGAATAGTTTTTGTTACAGTTTTTTGATTTTATTTTTTTTGTTGTTTTACTATTCCTTATAATAATTAATAATGACTTTCAGTATTAAAACTGTTTTTTGAAATGAACTGAACTTTTCTTAACTATAATTAAGAGCGAATTTTTCCTACCATTCCTATCAGTAAAAAGTATCTGTACTTAAAAATAATAATAATTTTGTTTCTGATGTTCAGTGAAAACTCAATTCAATAATAAATATAAATATAAATCAGAAAAAATAGGTATACTTTCGCCACAACTGTGTAATCAAAGTCTCATTTGTTTCACTGCTCTTATCAGTAGTTCAGCGAAAAAATTCCTTAACTTTTATTATAAGAATAATTATTAGTATTATTTTGTCTCCACTTTTGATGTCTATTATAATTAGTATTAATCATAAAAATGTGTTATAAACTGATTGTCACTTAAACTGATAACGAAATTAATTACACTTTTTATTCACAGTTTTTTTTATATTCAAATAAAACGGAAAAATAGTTTTTTTGTATATAAAACACAAAATTTATTTCACATTTACTCTAAAAAACTTATTTATTATTATTGAATCACATTTTTTTATGAGCTTTTCAGCGCATTATTTACATTGAAGTAAAGGTTATTTTTATTATTAAATAAAAAATAATTATTTTTTTACTTTAACTTTAATTAAAAAAAACTTTAAAATAATTTTCGAAAAACAATTCCAGAAAATAATTAATAAAATTCAGTGAAAAAAACTAATTATTTTTATCAATCAATTCATTCAATATATAAGTCAAGGATTTGTATGAAAATTAAGTCTTTTTTCAAATAATTTTGCAAAAAATATTTTGCAATAACTCTATCGACACAAAAGTCTATATAAAAACTGGCAATTATTTCAGCTTTTTATTATCAAATAGTCTCTACACTAAACATGAAAATAAAAAGTTATGACAGTCTGTAATACAATTCATAGAGTGTAAAACGATAAATAGTTGAGGCGTGCAAGGGGGGTCTTGGCAACAGAAAATAGCCTGACAGCAATTATTATCAAGAATACAACCATGATCATAGAATTGTCCCTAGATCATCACCAATAGCATCATGCACATAAATATTGATAGCCTAGCTATGTTCCTGGCAGGATTTTACGAGATATACTGTATATTTCTACCCTTAACTAATTATTCCCTGGTATGTTCTTGGTGATATTATTTACTCCGGCTTATTTCATTATTATCCGTGTATCCGGGTGGTTTATATACAATTTTTATATAGTAAAACTTCCCTAGGATCGATGAGCTTGCGCATGTTTGCTTAATAATGAATATCTTAGTTTTCTAACGCCTTTCCCATAGGTTTTGAATATGAAATATGAAAATAAACTCTTCTCTGAACTAGTTTTTTGAGAACTAAATAATATAATAAATTAATGACAAGTTTTTTTACACTTCATCTGAAGCTCTAATTTTAAAATTCATTAGTCATTACTCATTAGTGCAGTAGAGTATGAAAAGCTAACAAATTAAAATCGAACCGACTTATATTTTATAACCCGATTATTTTTGCTTAAATTTTGCTAGCTTATAAAAATTTACAGAAAATTATTATGTAAAAAATTCCTGTGGTTGATACAGGCCAGTAGTTAGTAAATATTATAAATGACCAAGTTTAAAAAATATTTTACGCTTAAATTACAGTCCTTGGTCAGAAAATTTTAATTAACAAGTACGATTATTTTTTCAATTTATATAGTGTTTTCAACGCATAATTTTTATCTTAATTAAAATTTGATGACCAAGGACTGTAAGTTAAACGTAAAGTATTTTTTAAACTTGGTCATTCAGAATATTTATTAAATACTGGGGCCGGAAAACTCCTTGGTTATTTTTAACATTTTTCTCAGTATGAGTAGTTTTTCACAATAACTTTAGTAACTAAATTTAGATCATTTAATTATATGACAGATTTTCTATGATGGGTGACTAGTTTGTAATACAAGGGTCGGATAATTATGTAAATCTACTCGCAGTGAGAAAAATAAATAACATTGAGGTTTACAGTTCAGTACATATCACTAATGATAATCAAATATTAATTTTTGTCATTAAATCTAAACAATTATTTTCGCATAAAATTCTTATTATTTATGTTTTTAAGTTAAATATTTTGCTGAGCTTTAGGTGAAAATATTTTATTTTTTTTAAAATAAATAATTAAAAAAAAGTTCATCTTTAGAATAAAAAGGGGGTAATTAAAATAGACTCATCTATGCACATCCTTGCACAAAAATTAATAATAATTTGTATTTAATTATAATAAATATCTAATAATTTATAGCATTTTTTTTGACTACTGTTTAAAAAAGTTAATAAAATATTTTCAAGACTTAAAATGTTTTGAGCCATTCGTGACCCGATCTTACGTTATATCTACTCTTTTGAATGCGTCTGTGACAGTACAGAGGAAGCACTGCTTTGAAGAGATGACAATTTTAGTTATATTTCAGTAACATTTTGACTGATATAGTCATCTCTGCAAAAACAGTATTTTTTTGTACAGTCACAGACGCATTAAAAAGAGTAGATATAGTGTAACATATGTTCGGGACTATTTTGAACTCTTATCAAGTATTTATATTAGCTGTATAAAAAAATACTACTGGTAAATAATTGCAAGTCACTTTTGACGTAGGTTACTTTTTATGTTTGATTATATAATTAATATTGTTATGAATTTATGAGTAAATTAAACAAATAAATCAATTTTAAAATAGTATTTATGCCTAGTATATAAATATTTATCGTGTTATATTCCAATTTAAACTTGATCAAGCTCATTCTGTGAATTAGAAAATAATTATATTCTACTTACATTTATTTGTTTTCATGGCTTAATTTGGAGTCATTTTTACTTTATTAGGAAAAATATAATAAATATATTTATATTGTCTTAACTGTTAGTATTGTGTCGTTTCGTTCGTTTGGCTGAAACTTGTTTTATTTGCGTAAACAAAAAGCGGAAAATTTTTGCATATTTTGTCGCTAAAGACGATTAGAAAGAATAGCCGTATTTATGAATATATTTTGAAATAAGGAAATATATTCAAGTTATTTTACGGGTTTATTTCATTGTTGCAACTAGCATAAAAAATTTACCAGTTTATATGAAAAGATACAAGAATAGAGAAATGACTAGGTGAAATCGGAAAATCAAGCAGATCAATTAATTATGCGGAAATACTCATAAAATACATCAGAGAAATTAACAAGTTTATATCCAAGTTGGTTATTTATTTCAGAAGATATAATTTATTTCAGCATTTTTAAGCTGTAAACTGAATTATAAATAATAAATGAATCTGGCTCCAATACTAGAATAATACTTATTGGTCGGAATTGAGCACAGAGTAGTCTGAAGACTTGTTTTTTATTTTGGTGACCCTTTTACCCTTGATAACCATGCCGGGGAGCATGATGACATAGAAAACTAGTTCGATAACCGGTGACTAATTTTTCAAAATTAATTGCATGAAAATTCCAATTCTACCCATCTACAAATAAGGCAATATATTCGTATTTTGGGAAATTTTTTTAATTAAGAATTTTACAAAAGTACAGTGCTTGACATCTCAACAGTTACACTCTTGGGTCATTATTTTTACAATAGGTGTGATGTTTTTATGATGCGTTTGTGACTGTACAACAGGAACACTGATTTGCAGAGATGACTATTTTAGTCATTTTTCTTTACAGCAATAGAGTATAAAAGCTAACAAAATACAATCAAACCGGCATAATTTTTATAACCTGATTTTTTAAATATAGCTAGGGTATAAAATTTTAGAAAATTATTATGTTAAAATATTCTACTTCGGCGTAGCCCAATTGAGAATAAATATTATGGATGACCAAGATTAAACAATACTTTACGTAAAAGTTACAGTCTTTTGTCATCAAATTTTAATCAAGATTATTTTATCACTAGTTATAGTGTTTTTAACGCATAATTTTCGTATTAATTAAAATTTGATGACCCAAGGACTGTAATTTTAATGTAAAGTATTTTTTAAACTTGGTCATTTATAATATTTATTAATTCCTGGGAAAGCAATGAAATCCGAATATTTTTAACATTTTTTTTAATTTTTCTTAATACGAGTAGATTTTCATAATAACCGGACATTAGTATTAAAGCTAAAACCTTCCAAATAATTGTCATAATTAAATCACCTAGTTTATTATAAATAATTATGTCAGGTCATTATTGTTTCAAATATTCAAATAATTATACTGGATTTATTTTATTATTGAAACTAGAATAAAAGCATCTGATATGAAAGGATACAAGGGTAGTTTAAAATAGGAAAATTTTAAATTTTAAAACTGACTAGTTGAAATCGAAAAATATCATCTATCTATTATCCATGCGGAAATCATCGAAAAAAAATTATCAGAGAAAATAATCAAGTACTTTTATCAAGTTGGTAATTTACGCTATTTCATTATTAGCATTTGCGAGCTGTAATTTCAATGATAAATAATAAATGAATCTGGCTCGTATAATAATATTTTTATTTTTGGTTACCAAAGTATTCTTCTTATTTTGGTGATCATTATAAAATCAATACCTGTACAGGCGAACATGGTCATTTAGAATTGTTTTTGAATAAATGAAAATTTTATTAAAAAATATTGTTACGCAGGACTTGGCCATTATTATTAATAAAAAATGTGCAGGTTATTTAAAAAATTATTTTAATATTAATTTACAGTCTTTTTTAAAGAATGACCATGCTACTACTTATGAATTTCCATTGTAGCTCGCCAAATGACCACCCTTACACTAGATTTTCTGTGCATCGAAATTTAAAGTAAATTGCACCTAGTATAGCACAAAAATTAGCTGTTAAAGGGCCTTAACTGTACTATGTCATACATAATAATTGTTTTGTCCGGTATTCAATTTTACAAATTTATATATAAATATAAATTTTTCATCAATTACTTGATTACAGTTTTATAATTGTGAAAGAAATGGTATTTCTATTAACTATTATGGCTTTAAATGGATGAGTTCAGAGATGACAGTGAACTGAAAAAAAAACTTTTTGATATGAATGCCATTGAAAAGAGTTAACAGAAAATTGATTAATAAATAGAAAATAAGTCAAAGGTCACGGCGAGGCTATAATGAGGACCTGTTTGGCCAGAGATATAATGTATGAGTTTATGCGCCAAACGGATGGACCGAATGGTAAAACAGTTCAGCAATCAGTGGATACGTCACTGCAAATGATGGTCAGACGTGTCGACGGTTATGGCAGCGTTATAGTTGTGGGAAGGGATGGCCAGATAGGCATTGGCTTCTCCACTGTTATGATGTCCTGGGCTTACATCGACAGCACTGAAGACAAGCCGACAATTCATTACGGGATCAGAAAAGGAGAGCATTTGAGTCAACAGTTTTGATACAGTCTTACAATTAAACCGTTTTTTGTATTGATTTTCAATTTTCTGTAAAAGTGTTTAGAAATTAATTAATGAATTAAATCAATTTTAAATTACAATTGTTTTCCCTTAAGTTCGCCGATAAATCACTTTACAAGCACTTGTAGCTCACCTTTGGTCAGGCAATCAGATTCGGCTATAATTTGTCCCCAACTTTGCTGTACAGGTCATTCACCTCAAAGACTGTAATGCAGTATAGAATTAAAATATCAGTCATTTATGTTGTTTTCATTCAAAACTAATGGGTTGAAAAGGGCCGATTTTCTTTTGTAGTCCGGGTCATTTCTTCGAAAATATTGTATAATTTTATTCAAAACTAATTAAATGTTTGATAAAAATATTTGTTTTTTTTAAATTAATATTTATTCAGATTATCCTATGAATCACAAAAATAGTGAATCCATTGAATCCAAATCACAAATGAATTGGAAATGAAATCCAATTGTTTACTGAAAACAGAACAAAATGACTGATATTTTAATCATATATTTCCTTACAGTCAGAGCACAGAACAAATTAAAAGAAGTTATTTGGACTGAAAACCTATAATACAAGAGTTTGATAACATGAAATTCGGTGAAACACGGATTAGGTCAGAGGTCACAGTCATATAAAATTATTTTTAAAACATAAATGCCTTTAATATGAATGCCATTGAAAAGAGTTAACAGAAAATTGATTAATAAATAGGAAATAAGTTTGTTATCAATAGATAAGCATATGATTCACGTGTTTACTGATATGAAAAAATTTGAAATAGTCAAGGCAACTTATTGTGTTATAAATTGTGTTGGTTTTCAGATTAGATTTGTTTAATGAAATTCTAGTGAAAAAACTGTAAAATCATTTCATGCAATAAAAAGTTTTAAACGCATTGATTGTATCGAATAATAGATACTTACTATCAGTACTACGCGTAGAGTACAGAAAGAATACTGTTTTTCGGTTTAAAGTTGAATGCAGTTAAACAAGCGGTTAAAGTAGGTTACGATGTGCTGGCCAGAGGTCAGATTGCATTGGATGCGGTCGAGGCGGCGGTCAGGTGTATGGAAATGGACCAGATTATGAATTGCGGTATTTATTAAAAAAAAGTTATGAAA